>PVKC010000785.1:0-59124 GCA_004027635.1 Crocidura indochinensis
ACCCAAAAACCACAAAAAAAAAAAAAACATTTGGGGGGGGGGGCACACCTGGTGACGTTGAGGGATTACTCCTGTCTATGCACTCAGAAATCACTCCTGGCTTGGGGGACCATATAGGACGCCGGGGGATCTAATAGAGGTTTGTCCTAGACTAGTGCCAGCAAGGCAGACACCTTACCATCACTCATATTAACATTTTTAAATGAATGTTATTTCTTTTTACTTCTTCAGTTATTCCTCTTCCTTCTTTTTTCCTATTGACTAGTGTTACACACAAACATGCTTATGGTTACCAGAGTTTGAACATCTGGTTTTACTGCTTGTATACTTGGCCACAATGCTTGCTAAGGTTTTCAAATTTTTGTTGCAGTGCATGTAACAGTGGTCATAAGAAATTAGGCTCTGTAATCCTGGTGAATTTAAAGATTATCACATGATTTAGCAATGGATTAGTAAATTTTTCTTGTAGTATTCATGGGGCAGGGAATGCTATGTTTCTCACACATGTACTTAGCAGGTCATAGTTCTTGTCAGAGTGCTTGAACTTATTTTAGTTGTGCTCTCTGGGGTGGGGTAATTTAGTTATAGAGCCGGAATCCAGCTGGCTTGGGACAATAGTGGTCACACACTCACTTGTGGCTTCAGGGCTCTCCAAGATTAGAAAGCGCCCAGTGTATGTAGGTAGATCTGAAAATAAACTCTGAAAATTGACATCTCACACTTGCAATGGAATCTCTTCCTACTACTGAGATAGTCTGGGTCCCTTATTTTGGGAGATAGATATAGGTGATATATGTCTGCATATGTAAAAATATATTCCTACAAAAATTTAGTGCAATTTTTTAAAGGCATTTTATAAGTCACTATGAGTTTAAATCAAAATCTCGAGTTAGAAGGGTCCATATAAAAAGAATGGCTTCTGGAAGTCTGCGTCTTTAATAGGATCTCTCCAGATAAAGCATGGGAGTAATGACAACAATTGTTTAAAAGTGCTCTTCTAAATTCATCTATTATTCAACTTCTTTGTTTGCACTAATATAAATTTTAATTCTGAAATGTATATCATCTACTCAGTTGAATAGAAAGCTATTAGGCCACTGGATCTCATTTGCTTTTGTACTCACTAAGGAATTGAGCAAAATCATTGCTATGTTTATTAGAGCACTGAAAAAAGTAAAGACCTTATGTAATTTTAGGGTCAAAAGTAAGCTGGATGATTAATAGAGACTTAAGCTACAATTTTCTGGAAAGCAGTTCAAAGCCGTAAGAATCCTTATTTGGTAATTCTTTCTGGGTGTGCCACATAATATTTGATCTTGGTTTACAACAAAGTAATGAAAAATATCCTTTGATCGTGCTCTTTTCTCTATGAACTGTAATTTCTTCCTTGGCTCTTACGTATCATATTCACTCTAATCTTTTCTTTTAGTTTGTTCCTTTTTGTTTCTGTTTTTGGACCACACTCAGAGGTTACTCTGGGCACTGTTCTCAGAGATTATTCCTGACAGGATTAAGGGACCCTATGAGATGCCAGAGATCAAATCTGAATTAGCTGCATAAAAGGCAAACAATGTACTGACTGTACTATGGCTTTGGCCCTATTACTTTAATCTGTTCTTAAAGAGACTACTTATAAACTTCCCTCTATATTATATTGCTCATATTAATACCAATGTGTAAACTCCTTTTCATCTGTGTAATATCACTTAGTTATGAATTTGCTGGTTACAGAGTGATCAGAACAGGTCTTTGTCTGCTGCAAGAAATAAAGCATTCTGTACATTGTCCTTAATATGTATATCCCATGAATAAAAGTGGAAAATACACATACACAACACTATGGTTTTGTTCAATCCTGTCTCAGATCTTATATCAATTTTGGGATAGAGCAAATATTAACCTATAAAAGAATTAAGTGAATAAATAAATCCACAGAATATCACCAACATATTAATTCTATTTGTCTACCCCATTGGGGATTCCAGCCTTCCCAGTAATATCCTGATACCCCAAGGGGTGATGTTATTTCTTGTTCACCTAGGACAACTGTTTGACAAATGGAAAAAAAAAAAAAGAAAGTCTGCGTTGACTTCATTAAGAAGGACGGATATAAAGCTGAAACATGCCTGTGCTAAGCCATCGAAAGTGAAATGGGATAATTGCTGTGGTTACAATGAGGCTGATCAAGCTGAGAGAAACAAGTTTCAAATTGTTCCAATCAGACTTAATCCAGCAGAGTTATTAACACTGCTCTACCCTGGTGCGACTGCATCTGCTAACTTGAGATAATAATTTATATCACAGTTTATGAAAGTTCCAATTTGTCCTAATTCAATAAGTAAACCCAGCAAGGCAGGCAAGAGACATGTATCGAGTCCCCTTTTTCTTTTTGTCTCCCCAGCACCCCAAACATAAGGGCTGGAAGTATAGCTGCTTGCCTAGCATGCTCCTCTGTGGACCTTCTGCTGAGGAAGAAAAGCTCAAAGAAGTTCAGAGAAATACATTATGTAATATCTAATGACAACTCAGGCTATCCCCTTCAAATTTACATATGCTTAAATACATGCACACATATGCAACCTATATATCTTATGGCTATCAACATTGGATAGACAAATAAATGATTGGATAGACAAATTCACTCACTATAAGATGAAAAAATAGTAAAATATGTAAATATAAATTCCTTAAATCATTACTACTAGAGAAAAATCAGGAAGACATAACAGTAAACTCCACACAAATAGGACTGACTTTCCATATTTGATTACAGAACAAAATGGATATTTAGACAAATGTGAATACTTGACTTAAATTTTTCTCACCTATTTCTTGTGTCCAATGGAAATCAAATCACCATGCAAGCAGCCAGGTGTTTCCTTCATATCCAAACATACCTATAGAAAAATGTTATTTGTATGCACAGAGACAATATGATGACCTAAGGAGTTTGCCTTTGGATATTTCTCAGAGTCAGATCCAACATATTAAAGCTTATCATTACACTTCACTAAGATTCCTTCATCTCTAAAATAATATAAAAATAACATAGGACCTTTTTTCAGTCTAGGAGTCTAAAATCTGTTTATTTTTTATTTTTTCACCAATTCACAATACAGACCAGGCAAAGGGTGTGGGTAGAGGTGTATATGGCGTGCATTTACTGTACCTCTTCTTTCTATACAGTCAGTGTAAAAAACACAGCCTGTGATAAGAATTGGGAGGCCTTATCTTTTCTTTTGTTATATATATATATACACATACATACATACATACATACATACATACATACATACATACATACATACATACAAAAAAATCCTTCACCAGTATCCCAAGTGTCCTTCCTCCCTACCCCACACAGGCCTGTATTCTAGACAGGCTTTCTACCTCCCTCATTCAGTCACATTTTGTTATAATAGTTCTCAAAGTAATTATTTCTGCGACTGCACTAAATGATCCCTATGGTGAGCTTCATGTCCAGAGCTGGACCCTCCAGTCCTCCTCTATTTTGTCTCTGAAAATCATTACACAAATATTATTCATTTTTCTCAAAACCCATAAATGAGGGAGACCATTCTGTGTTTATCTCTCTCCCTCTGACTTATTTCACTCAGCATAATAGGTTCCATATACATCGATGTATAGGAAAATTTCATGACTTCATCTGCATAGTATTGTGTATATGCACTACAGTTTCTTTAGCCATTCATCTATTGAGGGGCATATAGGCTGTTTTCAGAGTCTAGCTATTGTAAGCAATGCTTCGATGAATATAGGTGTGAGAAAGGGATTTTTGTATTGTATTTTTGTGTTCCTAAGATATATCCCTAGGAGTGGTATAGTTGGATCCTACAGGAGCTCAAATTCCAGCTTTTGGAGAAATCTCCATATCGCTTTCCACAAAGGTTGGACCAGAGGACATTCCCACCAGCAGTGAATACGTTTCTTTTTCTCCACATCCCCGCCAGCACTGCTTGTTCTCATTCTTTCTGATGTGTGCCAATCTCTGTGGCATGAGATGGTACCTCATAGTTGTTTTGATTTGCATCTCCCTGATGATTAGTGATGTGGAGCATTTTTTTGTGTGCCTTTTAGCCATTTGTATTTCTTTTTTGTCAAAGTGTCTGCTCATTTCTTCTCCCCATTTTTTAATGGGGTTAGATGTTTTTTTCTTGTAAAGTTCTGTTAGTGCCTTATATATGTTGGATATCAATCCCTTATCTGATGGGTATTGGGTGAATAGTTTCTCCCAGTCAGTGGGTGTGGGCCTTTGTTTTAATATTTTGCTGTTATAACCAATACTTGATGGTTAGTTTCAGGTTCTTAAATGAAACACAGAGCCTTTTACAATGAACACCTTGAGGGTTTTCTGTAAGATAAGGTTCTAGATTAAAAATTTAAAGATAAATTAAAAAGTGATACTTCCTTAAATAATCTTAAATTTTATGGAGGATAAACAAATATGTAGACACAAATGTCAAAAACTTTTATAAAAACTAAGGTCAGGCATCAAGTGGAATATTAAGACAGTCTGGAGGAAATAACTAAATGAGTAATCTGAGGTCAACAGTGAAAATGGGAGGAAAGTATTAAATAAGTCATGAGAGCAAAATGTCTAAACTTATCGTCCAAAGTGACAACGATAATCTATTAAATTCAAGTGATTCAAGTAAAGGCATGGTGTTGTGAAGAATGACTATCAGTTCCAGTGTAGAATGGTGTCTGGCATTTAATGAAATCTCAACTGATATCTGATAAATTAATGAGAAAACAAATAATCAAACAAATATAATTACTAGTAATGATGGCTAATTTCTATTGAATTATTCACTGTTAAACTCAATGCTAAGCATTACATACATTTATCATTCTTTCCCTCTCATATAAGAAATAAGTATAAGATTGATTCTAGCTTTATTTTTTATTGAAGTGTTACTGGCTTATGACTTTATATAAGTTTCAGTTGTAGAAACTTTTATATAAGCTTCCATATATATGACATTATCATCATCATTTTTATTAGGTCCTGCTTTATAGATTTTAGTAGATTCAATAGAAACTCTTCAATGGAGAGGAATTGTTCAAGGTCACACAGCCAATACCAAGGGCATAAATTGCTAATGTTTTGACCCGCCTCATACTTTATGTTCCATGCATTTACTTCACTTTAGGAAAGAGATGGACTGGAAAAACAGAAGTGGGCCAAATAATATCTGTAAAGTTACACTTTGAACATGTTGTGGAGGAATTTGGATTGATAATGAATATGGATTTTACATTGTTAGCAACAGAAAACCATCTAGAGTTTCTAAGCATGGGCAATTCAATGCCTACACTGTGTTTCTGAAAGACAGCTGGCAGGTTGTAAGACAGAGACTGAAATGTCAAGTGTCTCTGTGGTGCAGAACCATTTGGAAGACACATAAATAAATCATCTTCTCCGTGTTGATCTGAAGTCTGCTTTGATTTTGGGAAACAGTACAGAATGCACAGAGTTCCACATCAATACATATACATCTGCCTAGAATGTTATCTTTTAAACATGAAATTATTTTTCATGATAACCAATTTTAGATGAAAAAAGAATAAATCTTAACCCTATATGCTTTTGATGTAATTTCCTTCATTGTCAATTATGAAGGAGTTTAATTTTTTAAAAAGTTATATACCATATCTTATTTTATATCATTCTTTCCACCTTATTTGAGGTAAAAATTGAAGTAAACTTTATTTCTTACATTGTATATTTTGCTCAATAATTTTCCATAAAACACAGAAATCAAGTTTTAAAAAAGAATGGTAAATATATTTTACAATTGGAAAAAATAACTATAATACTATAATAGCTTTAATATAACACACTATAACAGTTTTGTGTTCAAGTCCCCACTTTAATCTTTTCTTGACTAGGGATTTTTATATATCACAATTCAGAAAAACAACCTCTATTAATAACTATACATTGTGTTTACAATGTCTCAAAGCTCAAAAGAAATATTTTAAATAGCTATAAAATTGAAATGTACTTTAACAGCTGAAGTCTTAACGTTTACTGGTCTTCTTATGGAAATTTTATTTATTTATTTATTTATTTTTGGTTTTTGGGCCACACCCCGTGATGATCAGGGGTTACTCCTGGCTATGTGCTCAGAAGTTGCTCCTGGCTTGGGAGACCATATGGGAAACCGGGGGATCGAACCACAGTCTGTCCTAGGCTAACGCAGGCAAGGCAGGTTCCTTACCTCCAGCGCCACCGCCCGGCTCCCTTGTGGAAATTTTAATATCAAAAATTAGTATTTTTATTTTCCTCTCCTCTCCTCATATTCCTACTCAATCAAGTTTCTCAAAGTTAATGTTTTAAAATTATAACACAAGCCATATCCTGTCTGCCATTATAATGTTTCCCCTGTGACCTATACAGTTCTTACTCCATGAAAACTGAAAAACGGACATCAAGTTGAAAATGTCCATTACAAATGAAATACAACCATCCTAATTATTTTATATATATTACATATATATTTGTAAGGCTCCTGTCATGTATATTACTCAACATCCTTACTGACCAAGAGAATAGCAAATAAAATTGCAAACTCACAAGTTCTTTGGGCCTACCCCAAAGATTCTGATTTAATAGCTGTCTGAAACATAAATTTAAACATCTGTTTCCCAAATGGCCATGATGTTGGTGGATGGAGTTATCATTTTCTAAATCTTATGACAAAAATGATTAAGAATTCAAAGCAAGGGGATAGAAAAAATTGCATTTACAAAATTCTTTACCCAGTTTATATCTTACTATCTTCACCTAATGTCTTGGTCTCACCTCCACAACTGTCCTATAATTGCATCTGATCCCAATGAATATTTGACCCATTCTGCCTTCTTGGAGAAAATAAAAAAAAAGTCAACTTGATAGAGGTGAAGTGTAAGAACCAGCCGGATATTTATTCATTAGATGCATATCACACCTTTACTCAGACTGTATCCTAAGCTTAAAATATAGATAATTACCCAGTCACAAAAATAACCACTCTGCATAGAGTCTTTAAACAAAATGAGGGAGGAGAGTCTGACAAGCATGGAGGGTATGAGAGAAAAGGACTAAAAAAAGTTAATAATGAAAGCCCCTATTTTAGAAAACTTGAATGTCAGTTTTCCAAAATAGAACATTTTACTCCCATCTGCAGCAGCCTGTCTGCATGTACTTTCCCTTCTGCTGGACTTCTCTGGGCAATGGCTTCTTTTCCCCTTGGAGTCAGTGTGTGATGGGGATCAAGCGAGGGTGAGAGAGAGAGAGAGAGAGAGAGAGAGAGAGAGAGAGACAGAGACAGAGAGACAGAGACAGAGACAGAGACAGACAGAGACAGACAGAGAGAGACAGAGACAGAGATTTATCTCTCCTTTGTTTCTCCTAGACATATGAATTTGTCCATGGGACTTCAATACTCTGAGCACAGTGCTAGAGCAATTCCCCAATTCTCATGTTCCTGGAGGATTTTTCTGTTAGAAAAAGTATGGAAAAGCCTCATGCCTCAGAAAGCACAGGGACTCAGAAATTCCTTAGTCCTGGGCATGCTACAGTAGTTGGTCACTCCGATTGCCTAATTTTAAAAACAATCAAAGCAAACAAATTTTATAAAAACAAAGAATCTAGGAGCCTGTTTTGGGAATTTTCTCAGCATAAAACTGAGTCCTGAGCAACATAGTGTAGGCTACTCACATCCTTGTTCTACAAATTCAACCAACTTACTTGAATCTTATCTCTTGGGTACAGCCCAGATCTCTAATCCACAATCAACATTTTTTAGTTCCCACTCCTCTTCCTTTCTCTCCTGCATAATTCTAGCATCTTAGAGCACTTCTGAGTTGTTTGATGTCTTTCATGAAATCATCTCCTAGTCTGTCAAACTACAGTATTTGGTTTTTATTTTTTATGAGAAAATTGTGAATTACAAGTTATTCATAGTTTTATTTCATCATATAGTGAGAGTGGATTAGGATCATTTCCACAACCAGTGTTGACCTCCCTCCACCATAGTTTCCAGCCTGCCTCCCATACCTTCACCCTTAGCCCTCTCGTCTACCAGTGTAACAGGTCCATTTTGTGTTTAGCTGGTTATAGTTTGTGCCTCATGATTCCATTGTCCTTGACTTTGTATTGGGTATTTAGATCTAACTATTTTTTTTCACTCAATGCACCTGAGACCACTTGACAAATTGGCCCCAGTCCACTTTTCCTTTTCAGTTTGTAGAAAGATTTAGAAATATGAGGTGAAACAAAGTGGTTCATGTTCCGAGGTCCTATGAAAAAAGTGGGTGCGCCTACCTAGAAGATATAAATAAAATATAAACAAAGTGGAGACAGCTGTGTCAAGTTATTTTATTTTAAATTATATTATGTTGAAAATAACACCTCATTCTACCATCTCTCTTATCTACCAGCAAAAGCAATCTCGAGCTCTTCCTTAGGCTACTTAAAATTCTAGGAAGATCATGGAAGGGTCATCTTTAATATTCTAAATTCCTAATAGAAACCTACATTCTAGTATTAGTGATATATTTGCTATTTTCTGTCTAGTTTCAGCATTTACAGAAGCGAACTTGTATGTGAGTGTGTGTATGAATGTTTCTAAATTTACATTGCTTGAGCTTTCCAGGAACTTCTTAGAACCCCCAAAACTTTGGGTGCATACAGTTAACCAGTATTTTTCAAGCCTTCTTTACAGTCTATTTATTTCCCCATTTACCTCACTTATTCAAGGCTGATTATAGTATATTGCATCAACCCCTTTGCTTACCTTGCAAGACTTTATTGCTGTGTTAGCCAGTACAGTCACATTTGCTTTTAGTTCTACCCTGTCTCTTTGAATCAGCTCCTTCTCTAGCTTGCGACTGGCATATAGAAGTCATGCTAAGTGCACATCTGTTCACATCTAGCACATAAAGGTCTGTTGGCCACATTTATACAGGGAGCACAGCTGACTTCACAGCAGTCTGGGTCAAGAAAAAATAAACAACACAACAAAATTATGGCTTGAATTTTCTTTATATTTGATGAACCACACTCATTGGAGCATGGCAAGTTGGCATTTACTTGAACACAGGGAACAAATTTTGAGGCAGATTAAGATTACAGAGCTGACCAGCTATAAAATTTTATCTTTTTGCTTCCTTGAAGACTCAAATGAGACACTTAGGCATCCCATTCTCTTACAAAACATCTTATGCCTCTGTGTGTGCTCAAGCTAATGTCAGCCACTAAGTTTCTAAACAGCAATCCTGTTCCCAGATTGCAAAATTAACCATAATAGACAATGTTTCTACAAATGACAGGCATCTTGATTGGCTCTGTTCACTTCTGTCCTCTGTCTGAAATAATATTGGAGAATAGAAGTCAAGGTTTATAAGTCCTGTTGGGAAAGTCAGAGACTCCCTCAGAATTATTTGGGACTGCTACTAGACCAAAAAGGGAAAGTGACTTCATGAAAAATATTAGTATTGCAAATAAAGATGTTGCATATTATCATTCTCTGAGATTTTTCCCCACACAATAAGTGATAATCGAAAGTTGTGCACAAGTGTTTTTTTTTTTTTGTGGTCAAATTGTTGAACAAGTCAATATGCAGCTATATGAAGAATGGGAGTATATGGCTCAAGGCCGTGGATTTGAAATGCCTTTTACTTTTGACAATTCACTGATTTAATTATATTCCTCTCCACAACTCCCCAGATTCTCATGTGTTCCATTTGTGTCCAGTAGCATTTTATATCCACTCTTCCCTCTGTTAATTCTACCCTCTGTATATTACAGTAGACTGAGCACCTTCATAATGTAGAAGAGGGCTTAAGGTATGATACAAATACCTTCTTTAAACAGTCACAATTTTTGATATATTAACATTATTATTATTATTATTATTATTATTATTTTGAACTTGGAAAACATTTTGAATATGGTATCTAAAGTTGTCAGTCAATATTTTGATATGCAAATAAAACTGTAATATTTTTATTTTATACCTTCATCCTGTTTGACAAAATATTTCATATGTTCTATTTCATAGACCCATGTTAACTTTGAAAAATATCGACGTTTGAATATACATTAAATTAAGAAGAGACAAGGTATGCAATTAATGCAAGATCAAACAACCGTGATCAAATATAATTAGATTGTAGTTTTTAAATTTCAAACCTTGGACTTTTTCACCACATATCTTTCACTTTTAGTGATTCAGTGTGAAAGCTTGACTGTCTCAAAGAACCAAGGTACACTAGCCTATTCTTGGAAAAGAAGTGATAACTGTATGCTATTTGATAAGGAGACACCAAGATATCAATCAATAACTTCTGTCCTTCAGGTGTAATTGGGAGATAGAGTGTCCATTCACTAAAATTCAAACATTAAGTTAAAATTGTGATATAAGGAAGTGGCGATAGAGTGTTCCAGAGTCAAATAAGGAAAAATCAGAAAACATTTCTTAGAAAAAGTGGAGCATAAAGAAGGTCTTGATAGAGTGGTAAGGTCGATACTTTAGAAAAGTATGTTAGAAAATATACCCAGGTGTTCATCAAAAAACACTTCATATCATCTACCTTTTAGTTTTTAGTTTTTTTTTGGGGGGGGTTGTTTAAAGTCCACCTCAGCAGTTATCAGGACTTATTTTTGGCTCTGTTCTAAGAGATTACTCTTGGTTTTGCTAAGGAAACAATATCTAGCATCAGGGAGTGCTTAGAATTGGATATAAGCAAGGCAAATGCATAAACCTCTGTATGTTCTAACACCTACTTTCAATATCACCTACTTTCTATGGCTCTGAAAAGATAAGCCACCAAAGCAAAAATAATTATGTGGAACCACCTCCACAGCATAAAAGTTAGTCAAAAAAAGAAGCCATGGAATAGGAGAAAATATTTGCAAACCATATATCTGATAAGTTATAAATATACAAAATATATAAAGAAAACTATGGCACAATAGCAAAGCAAACAAAGCAAATCCTTATTTAAAAAAAAGTCAAGAGTCTTAGATAAACATTTTCCCAAGACAAATAAATGGTCCACAATTTCCAAAAAAGTGCTGAACATTACAAACCATCATGAAAGACCAAATCGAAACCACAATGAGATAATATTTCAGAGCTGTTAGGTTAGCTATTTAGAGAAAATAAACGCTGGAAATGATATGGAAAAATACTGCGCAACTTCTGGGAATGGGCAACCACTATAGAAAACAATATGGAGAGTGTTCAAAAATTAAAATAATAATTATCATGTGACCCAGTGATTTCACTTCTGGGTCTATAATTAAGAAAATGAAAAACAGACACTCCAAGAGTTCATGTTTATTCAGTATTATTCACAATAATTAGGTAAAGTTGTGAAAACAATCTAAAATACATAAACATAAAAAATGCAAAATATATTTGCAATGAAATTATGAGAATGTGAGGGTCAGAAATAAAATATCTCTTTTACATGTGTAATAAAACAGAATACTAAAATATCAACAAATGCTCAAAGACAACAGAACCTGAGTTAGTCCTATACAATTGAAGTGGGATTGTAAGAAAACAGGGAGGGTGGCAGAGGTGTTAGGACAGGTTGTATGGCAGGGGGTACACTGAGACAGTAGTGGAATAAAAAAACAGTTTGGAAGATCTAATAATACAATATTAGAACACTGTATTTATGACATACTTCCATTACTAGTGTTTTAAATAACATTGCCTGGCATAAAATAAAATACATAAAGATGAAGAAGAAAATCCTGGGGCCCGGGAGATAGCATGCAGGTAAGGGGTTTGCCTTTCATGCAAAAGGTCATCGGTTTGAATCCCGGTGCCCCATTTGGTCCCCCGTGCCTGCCAGGAGCAATTTCTGAGCATAAAGTCAGGAGTAACCCGAGCACTGTGCCGGGTGTGACCAAAAAAAAAAAAAACCCAAAAAAGGAAGAAAATCCTATCAAAGCCAAGAATGTAGATGAATTGAAATGGCATACAACTAGATAATATTAAATTGGGCATTATCAGCCTGATTTTTCTTACATGCATCAATGTCTAGGGGACAGAGAATAGAATATCATTTCCAGAGCCTGGGAGGAGAAACAATGGGGGATGAAGCTTGTCAATAGGTATAAAGTTTCATCTGTATATATATATATATATGTATATATATACATATATATGTATATAATTATATATAATATATTATAATTAAAATATATTAATATGTAATATTATAATGTATATAATAGGCTCTAGTTTGAATCAGGGATTATTCATGGCTATGTGCTCAGAAATCTCTCCTGGCTTGGGGGATAAAATGGGATCCCAGGGATCAAGGCAAGGTCCATCCTGGATCAGCCACGTGAAAGGCAATGTCTTACTGCTAAGTCATCCCTCAACTTTATATTAAGAAAATAAATCCAAAAGGGGCCAGAAAGTTAGTACAGCAGGTAGGGCCCTGCATATCACCATCCTGAACGTGATCCCCAACATCCCATATGGTCCCCTAAACCTGTCAGGAAGAATTCCTGAGCACATAGATAGGAGTACCTCTTGAGAATGTATGAATATCCCCTAAAGGAATTCTAGATATCATCATGTACCACTCTACTTATGGTTATTAATATATTGACAGTTTAAGAGAATAGATCCCATGTTTAGAATTCTTACCACCATTTAAAGTAAATGCATAAATAAGGAAATTTAAAGTTGGGGTTTCCAGTACTGCGTTATCACTTTATGAACTTCCTCATTATGTTCTTATATTTATATATTGGAAAATAAGAATAAATGTTATCTATTAGCAATTATTTTTGAGAGAACAGTTAAAATATAATCAAGGAACAGTACTCTACAAATATAGACAGTATCAAATATATTATTCTGAAATCAAGTTGCTTTATTTACTGTTATTTTAGTGTAAATATAGCATATGTGAAAGGTATTGTCAATGTTTAGTATGTATATATTTATTTATTTTAATCTATGCATAAGACATTGCATAAACCTGAAATGTACCCATTACTAACTCCCAGCTATGGAACTGGACGTTGCTGAACATTGCTGGTGTGAAGAAATAACTGAAAAATAGAATAGCCATATATCAGGAAGAAAGATATGAAGAACTCATTGGATAAATGGTGGAGGAAAAAGACATTTAAAAACTAATGAGTGTTTTCATCTTTGTTATTTACTAGGGAGATACATATTAAAACCACAAAGGCATATCACAATAAAGGCATTGTATAGCTGAAAAATAGAATTTACAATACATATAGTAGCAAAGATTAGAGAAATTATAACTTTTCTTTATGGCTGATTATGGTGTACACTGTAAAGCTTCTCTAAACCTCTGTAGCCATTTTTATTGAAGCATACCCTATGAATAAGCAACCCCATTCTTAGGAAATTCATATATTTTTATAGTTCTCAAAATAAATAGAATAATTTATAAAGCAGAAGAAATATATTAAGCCTCAGTTCATCAAAAATACCCATCAATAATAAGATAAACTGTGGTATCTTTCTCTATTTTAATACTATGCACCTGCAATGAACTTGCTATTTTTAAATGCAATAGCACAAAAAATGTAAAATGAAATTAACTGAGTAAAGAATCCACATAAAATGATTGTTTACTGCATAGTAACTATTTTTTGCAGAATTCAAATATAGGCAATATAAGTTGATTGTTATGAAAGTCAAAAATTACATTTACCTTTACAGAAGAGGAAGAATTGGTCAGGAGTAGATATTGGATTTTCACAACGTTAGTTATATTCAATTTTCCATCTGAGTGTTTGTTATTCATTGAAAATTTAAACTAATTTTTAAGTCATACATCCAAGTCTTAATAGTTGTGTAAACTTAGCATATGTTTAAAGGGGTGAGTTTTCTAAATCTCATCTTTTTGAATAATTTTAACCAAAATAGTCCTATATTTTGTGATTACAGATGAAAAGATAAGCACTCAATAATCATGTCCATACAATATCATCACCTAGAAATGAGTTTATATAAACAATATATGATAATTAAGACTAGTCTTTGTTATGAATACTAATAATTAAGTTACAGAAAATACATAAGAGTGATTTTTTCTCAAAAAAATTCTCTTTTGAGAATTAAAACATTAAAAACTATGTGCTGTTAATTTCATTAATATCCATCATTTTTTAAAAGAAATAATCAATAGTATTCTAGATTTATAGATTTTTGACACCATGCACACTACTCTTAAATTATAGCAGATTACTTTGTAGATATAGTAGTTTGGTGTGTTACCACAAGGATCCTTATATTGCAGATGAAAAGAGCTCTTGAGATATGAATTATGATCTCCTTCTTCCTACATGTATATTTTTAGAATCATTCATAGCTGTGGCAAGTACATAGACAGAATATGATAATAAGCTCCCAAGTTTCCTCTGGTGGGATTCAAATTATTGTTTCAGGAAGCCATTGATGGTAAAGAGGAACAGTGTGGCCCCACTCTCACAGCAATTATATTCCCTTCACTGGCCCTCATTCAAGTATGACTTTCCATATACTGACAACATAAAATGTCATAAAATGTATTATCACAATTATCTTTGTCCTTCTTAGAGAAACTTGAATCTGCATAATTCCAGGAAACTTATAGCCACAGAAATTTATGAAATCCAAACCACTGCATGTTGAGAGATGCATCCAAAAGGAAGCCTGTCTGAGACACTAGGTATGGGCTAGAGTGCTTTGGAAACAACTATTACACAGAAGACAGAACTTGCCTTTTCCCTTTACCTCTTCTTGTGAGGGTGTCTATGGTCTCTTCCAGCTCTATATGTGTCATGTGGTCCAGGTGTGAAACATTTCACATCTAGACACAAGGGACATGTGAAAACAGAGGATATTATATATTATCAAACTTAACTCTTCACCTTTATTTTTCCTTACAATTTGTTCACAGCCACGTATGGGATAGAAGACATAGATGCAAATGGCTGTAAACACTGGGTTCAAACTACTAGTTTAATTTCCTATTACAAAATACTTGGGAAATAATTTTCAATAACCACATTTTTTTTCCTTTAGGGAAGCCTGGATTTTCTCTTGAATGCATATTCATCTCTTCCTCATCTCTCTCACTTCTCTATGAAAATTTGCTTCAATTAAATTTATATTTTTTCACTCACACTCACATACATCCCCACATGAATTTCCTTGGCATGTTCTTGTCATTCTCTGGACCTCACAAGCTTTTATTTCAAGATAGAAGAATGATACTGTACCAATAATACTGATGTAATGAGAATGAAATAAGATGATATATTTAAATCATTGCTTGATTTCTGGAATGTGAATGATAATTTATCTGATAGTAGTAAATGATACTAGTAGTGATATTAGTAAATGAAAGTCCTTGTTCTAATTTCTCTGTTTGTATAGGCTTGTTTTGGTTCTGTTTTGGTTTGGGGCCACACCTGGAAATTTTCAGAGGTTACTACTGATTCTCCTATCAGACATCATACCTGTTGAATAGATGAAAAATAACTTTACTGATGAAACTATTGCCTCAAGGAACTTAATATAAAAGCTATTTTAAGGTGATTCACAAGAATGCCTATCAGTGATGCAAAAATAAGATAGGCAACAAATAAGTATATCTCTATTTATATCTGGGTTTATATGCATATATATCTTTATATCTCTAGCTTAGTCTATCCATTGACTTTCTATTGTCTCAGCTTAAATTGGAAACAGCCATTAAAGCTGCTGCAATGAATATAAAATGTAATTCTGTAGGTGTGTAAAATTATGTTGAAGCCCTTTATGCATTATGAGTTCTAAAGTGAACCTCATCCATCCCCTTTCTCTTCAATAACTTATTTTATTGGTCCAGATCACCAAGCAGGGAGTTGATATCCTGAAGATCCATTGACTGTAATCAGCCATGTAGAATGCAGTCACCTGTTAAATTTAGATTTCTTGAATCTGCCAAGTGTCTGGCACAATGATAAACAGCCACCATTTCTAGTAAAGGTTGGGAAAGCTCATTCATTCACTCACTGTTAATTGCTTTGTGGTACCGAGCCATTAGAAAAAAATGGCAGTAAATCAGCCTACAAACAACAACTCATCATGTTGGAATGGCCACCATCTTGTTGACATTAAGTCATTACATCATCTCTTGAGTGTTAGCTGATTGGCTATTACTAGTTTTAAGACCTATTTTTGAGTGAGACTATATGAGGAGTTCAAAGTTCTAGAAAAACCATAAAAAGAAATTGTATTTACATTATTGAGTGGGATATGAAAGGGTGTCACATTTAGGGTTTTTTAGGGATATTCTTGGGGAGAAAAATACCACTGGAATTGATCAAGTTATTAAGTCATTTATTGTATCATACTGGTTAGTGATATAGTAGAAAAAAAATTGTTTAGTCATTAAATATTTCAAAGTGTTCATTCTATAATATACATGCTGTATTACATAAGTAAATATGTAAATGCTACACTTGCATACTTATATACATATTTCAAAGATATGTATATGTCTGTATAAGTATATAGATATAAACAAACATATATACATGCAAATGTATGTATACTTGTGAAATATATACATATATTTCTTTGTCTCTCCTTCCTCCCTATCCCGTGAAAGCACAAAATTATATTGGTAGATAAAAATAATAATTGATTTTGGGAAGAATAATTGAGTAATAATAAGCTTTTGACTGAACACTGTGCTTCACATGTTTATATGTGAAAAACCTAAATTTTAAAATTTCCATGTTAAATAATAATGGTGTTGTACTGTTTACTATGTTATAAAGTTGCACATATTTTATGTATATAAACGTTTTATAAATAAAGTATATGATATTGGAAAGTACTGAGTTATTTTAAAATTCTTTGCAAAAATACAATAAAAAGGGACTAAAACTACCTCAACAACCCCCTCGTGTCCCAGGTTTTTACTTCTACTTTTAAACTAATTTCTGGAGAAGTTTCTCAGTAATTTTATATAATTACAGTTTTTGAAATTGTAGTTTTGTCTATATTGGATTTAAAAAGCTAGTATCAGAATAAGTTTGGTAAATAAATTTAGTAAAATTATCAAATAAAAATAATAGCATAGGCTAAAAACACACTGAACACCTACGTTATGCTATTTATTGTTCTAGAAACTGAGCTAACAAGAGTGAAAAAAAGGACTACAGTTTATTTTTTTCATGGATCTCAAATGTATGTGCATTAAAGAAATAGATATTTAAATAAGCAAAGCATTTACAAATGTTCGATGGTGAACACTATAGAGAATAATGAAATAAAAACAAGAGCTAGGAATTGCACAAAAAGTCTACAGATAATTTTAGGCTGACTAACATCTGGAGAATATTAAGTTTGCCAACTTATTAACATTGTTGCACATGACTTTATTTTTCTTTAATTCTCTCATAAATATTTTACAATTTGTAGTGTATAGGTCTTATACACATTTAATTAACTGTATCCCACATTTAAAATATTATGTAAATTTTTCCAAGTTCATTTTTGGAGGGTGTTAGAAATACAATCAGGGCTGGTTTACTTTCAAGGCCAAGCACTTAACTCTAAGCTAAATAACTTAGCTGCATAATAACTCGCCAATTAACAGAGTACTGATAGAATATTCAGAGGGGTTAAAGTAGAAACTACCTACTAAAGGAACACAGAACCCATAAAATCTTTTCTAAAACTCAGAGTAAAAAGCAGGATAGAGATGACCGAAAACTATTTCTGAAAAGCCAATCAATCTCAAGGTACATGTGCATTCTAATTATCCAGTAAAATTTGAGTTTAGGGAAGATAATACATTTCATACAACTCAGCCAATGAGGGACTAGAGGAAGGAGATACATATCAAGAAATATAACTCCTGTTCGTGGCATATTGGACCTGCTTGCCTATCAGATACCTGTTATTACAAGACTTTACCAATAAGGCCTTACCTACTTTTATTTTTAATTATCTTTATTTAAGCACATGATAACAAACATGTTTGTTAAGTTTCCATTATAAAAAAAAAAGCATCCTCCTTTACCAGTGCAACCTTCCCACCACCAATGTCCCCCATTTCCCTCTTGCCTCACCCCTACATCTATTCAAGACAGGCATTCTATTTCTCTCACTCACTACCATTATCATGATAATTGTTAGTGTAGTTATTTCTCTAACTTCACTCACCACTCTTTGTGGTAATTTTGTAGCCATCAGGAAAAATGAAGTCACAAAATTTTCCTATACATGGATGGACATGGAAACTATCATGCTGAGTGAAATAAGTCAGAGGAAAAGAGAGAGACACAGAATAATTTCATTCATCTGAGAGATTTAAGAAAAATAAAAGACATTAGTGTAATAATACCCAGAGACAATAGAGATGATGGCTAGAAGGACCGGCTAGTGACATGAAGCTTACCATAAAGAGTGGTGAGTGCAGTTAAAGAAACCACTTTTTTTCAATGTCTCCGTACACTCTGTATGCTTGAACTTGTGTAAACCTTCATGAGATATCTGTCTAAACAGTGCCAACTGGATTGGAAAATCACATGCCAGATGCCATTTAAAAACAGGCAGGACAGTTCAGTGTCTAGACACCACAATAAGGAGATACTCTTTCAGAGAGATTGGCTCTAGGTGCCAGGAGAGTGACATCAAATTGGGCTGGAAGGATCTATGTTCTGAGAGACAAGAATGAAACAACATGTGTTTCCACAGCTTGAACTCAGATCCCCTTGCATGAAAGAAATATAGCCATGACCAGTGATTGAATTTTGTAGTCTGTTTTTCACTAAAATCCCTCAACTATTTTAGTACTAAATTTTTCTTTCTTTGTTTGTTTAAATTAAGTCACATCTAAATAAGCTCATAAATTACTCCAGACTTTGTATCTAGGGAAATAATGGTAGTGCTGGGGATAGAACCCAGGTCAGGTCCATAGGACTGGATGATAAGTGCCTTATATCATATTCTAGGTTTCTGGGACCTCTAGCCACATTCAAAATAGTTTCTATTTTTGTTGTGCTAATTAAACTTCTGACAGATGTTGAATATAAAATATACAAATGCACAGTCTATGTATGTTAAACACCCCATAACACATTTTTTGTTTTAACAAGCAATTTGATTAAAATTTTAAATGATAAGTCATTAATTTATTATCTCTGTGCTCTCTATATATTCTTGTTTCATCTGATATTCAGTTTTTAATGACTGAACCACTGTAAAAGTGCTGTAGAGTTCACAATTCTTATGGAGATCATTTGTTTTTGGTAAGTGCTTTTGCTAAATTGAAAGAATAAGTTGTTTTTTCATAGCATATAGAAATCTAGGTTGTTCTTGGCTTACTTTTAAGACTGGAAAGAGACCATATATTGTGCTCTGGAATATTGTAGTCACGTTAACTTTTATTCTACTGTAAGTAATGTGTCCTTTTCCTCTTGTTTATATATATGCATATAGTTTATATATATATAGTTTTGGGTCCACACCCAGTAATGCTCAGGGGTTACTCCTGACTATGCACTCAGAAATCATTCCTGGCTTGGGGGACCTTATGGAATGTCGAGGATCGAACTAGGTCTGTTGTGGTTTAGCCGTGTACAGGGCAAACACCCTACTGCTGCTGTATCACTCCGGCGCCTAAATATATTTTTTAATTCCTGATCTGTTTTTTAGCTCTCTTATTATGATATTCCCTGAAATATTTTGTGGGCTGTTTATTAAAATTTGTGAGCCCTGTGTTTATTAGTTATACAATTTTTAAAAAAGAAATTAGCAATGCCCTCAATCATTTTTGTTTCCCTGCAACTTTCTGTCCTCTTTATCAATTTTGTTCATGACTGTGATTTGTCCTATGAGATACTTAATCTGTATTTATTTTTTCATTCATTTATTGCAACTTTTTTGCACTGGGTCCTTTGACTTGGATACTTTTAATTTTTACTATGTCTTTTTATTTACAGATTTATCTTCTGATGTTAAGCAAAATTGATGGGCATTTTATCTCAAGTAATAATTCATTATGCCTATAAGTAATCTTTTAATTCCTTGAGTATCTACATAAAATTTTTGCAACTTCATTACATTTGTAACTTCATTGCTTTCTTATTTAATCCCATCATCTGTCATATGAGTCTATTTCTTTAGTTTTAGGTCATTTTTTCTCTTGGTTATGCAGCATTTTTTTCTATTTATTTTGTTAGCCAAATTATTTTGATTGCTGGCTAAACTCCCTTGTAAATATTTCTACATTGCTGGTGGCTGAATTCTGTGTTATCCTTTTGTTTCATCAGTTAATTTATTTTAG
Organism: Crocidura indochinensis; assembly: GCA_004027635.1. NCBI lineage: Eukaryota > Metazoa > Chordata > Mammalia > Eulipotyphla > Soricidae > Crocidura > Crocidura indochinensis. The sequence goes on from PVKC010000785.1 coordinate 20,350, forward strand.
GATCAACTGGCTAACTGTGCAGCTCTTTTAAGCCTGCCTCCTTCCCATCAGGACTATAATCTTTGCTCTAGGACTATTATTGCAATGTGCTTTGTGATTTTGGTAGTCAGACCCTTCACTGATTTTCAGATTATTATTTTTATAGTTTTTGTATTTACTAAGTATCCCCTTAATAGTCTAGCACTCTTGGCTTTCAAAAAATCTGATCTCTATTTCTTCAGCTCAGGGTCTCATCTAGAAAGAGTTTAGTAAATAGTTGAAGATTTGTTAGAATCTTATTAGATTTTTTGGAATCTTGTTCGAATACCAGTTAGACAAATCATCTCAGGAGCCATAGTCTCACCTATCTATCATCTATCTATCTATCTATCTATCTATCTATCTATCTATCTATCTATCTATCTATCTATCTATCTACCCACCTATTTATCAACCTATCTAACTATTAAAATAACTATATGCATATATGTGTGTGTGCATATTATATTTTGTCCATCTATCTATCTACCCACCTATTTATCAACCTATCTAACTATTAAAATAACTATATGCATATATGTGTGTGTGCATATTTTATTTTGTCCAATTTCCACCTGTAATGAATTGTTGGAATATCCTGCTACTTCCTAATGACTGAAAGCAGGAAATCTTTAAATTTGTTCAGATTTTAACACTTGGGATCTTTAGAATTCAGCACTAATATTCTTAGGGTGTGATTGATAACTTTTATCCATGATCCATTCTTGACATGCTGTCTTTATATCCACCTCTTCCCCTCCTGTGACTCAAAACACAAAAGTGGTTCCTGAAGAAACCCCATTGCAATGCTAACACTAAAATTTAAGCTAGAGCATATGCTTATGAGTATGTGTGTATGTGTTTTATATATATATATATATATATATATATATATATATATCCTGAATTAAACTTGGATTTCAAATAAGAGAAATACACTTGATAATCAGCAAATTCTGGAAATATCATGCAGTAATTAGGTAAAAAAATAAGGTCAAAATATATTTACAGTTAATCTAAAAATAGAACTGCTTGCTTAGCAAGAGACTTGTTCCAACAGAGAAATATCTTGGGAGAATAAGTTAATGTTCTTTAACTATTTAAATTTTCCATGTGTTTTTTGAGTCAAATAAGAGATATTTGAAGTATTTGTATTCACTTACTAAGATTTGGGATATAAATGTGATTTTTTTAAAGGTATCACACTCAACAATGCTCAGGAATTACTCTTGGCTCTGCACACAGAAATTATGCTTAGCAGTGCTTGGAGGACCATATGGGATACCTTGGATTGAATCAGGGTTGGCCACATGCAAGTTAAACACCCTAGCCACTGTGCCATAGCTCCATCCCAAAATGTAATTTCTTTTCTAAGAAATTCATATATTCTAATGAGACTGTGTAAGATCATTTCTCCTGGAGATATTTGGAACTAATTACTGGTTTGTAAAGAGTGATGGTTAGTATTGGTGGAAAGATAAGCAAGTCATTTGGACCACATCAGATATCATTATGCTCCTTTTTAGTCTTGTATGTCAAGATAATGCCTGTCTTTTAGTTAAATTCCTTGTCTGGAAATATCCTACCTATATTATTGGTGTTTAGCTTTTTTACACCTTTATAGGTATATGAAACTATAATTGAAAACTCTTTTTATAGACAATACAATTTCTCATCCTGTTTTAGATTCTGTTTGCACCCGAGACAAAGCTTATTAGTGGAGTCTCCAGAAAACACTTTCCTATTAAATGGTAATCCATGACTTTTAAACTTCTAAGATTTTCGAATTATTTCACCAGACTGAACACTGATTATACTTACATAGACCTTGAAATTTGAATACAGAAGAAATACTTACTTACCCAGCATGACCTCACATTTCAGTGAGCATTTGTACATAAGATCCATTTGGTTTGTAACAAATAATGCAGAATTCATAACTACAATAAAGTTTCAATTCTTCCAATATGTGCAGCGTTCTGCCTCTGAGAGAGTGGAGTAGACACACATCTAAAATCCTGAGTGTAGAGATCACCAGAATTGTAGTTGCAAAATTGGTTCAATTTCGTTCTCATGCATTTTCTGCCGTGGCTATGATCATTGGGAAAAATATTCTTTGGACATGAGGTTAATCTGACAGAACAGCTGTTAGAGGGCAGTTAATTAGGAAAGAAGTCAAGGTGTTAAAAGGTGAAGCAACTTCTCAGATCACATCACTTAGATCAATCACTACTGATTATGGGGATGCTACATCTAGATAATTAGAGAGAATCAACATGCTTAGTGTCATGCGCAGTTATATATGGATATCAATTTTATAGAATAGATTTCTGCGGTTCTCAAATGGTGAGAATATGGCTCTATTTAAGTGTCTAAACCATGCCATGTTACGAAAATATAAATGTATAAAGTTGAATAAATGAAAAAAAGAGCAGACCCACTTCAAAAATAGCAGTCAATATCTATAGCTACACTTTTTTTTTTGAAGGGAGGAGAATTTTCTCTTCATTTAATATCTTGAGTATTTAGCAGTTTGTAGCAACTTGTCTAGTGGAATAACTCTAAAGGATATTCTGTTTTGTCATTAATGCCAGGTAAATAGAAAAATCTTCCAAATATATTCGAAATGTTTTTTTTTTTCATTACCTCTAAACTACCGCTGAGAACTGTAACACTATGCTGTTTAATCTGAATCCTATTCCGTTATTATTTGAACTATGACAATCTATTGTAGTACGTTGCTCTTTATCCAAAAGTTTGTCTCTTATTTTCATTGTAGTTCAAATTATTCTTTCAAAGTAAAATTTTGATTGAGCAACTATCTTCCCAAAGAACCCCTAATGACCTTCCTTTCTTATCCAAGGAGAAACGAACAACCTACAAAACTGTGCATATGAGCAGACCTAAACATCAAACCCAGAGTCAACGACAACAGAATCAATACCCTATTTACAACAAGCTAGATACAGAGGGGAACAATTACACTAGCACTCTGGGATGCAAAGGAGGGAGATATGGGACACATGCTGGGAAAAGGGGTGGAGGGAGGACAACCCTGATGGTGTGAATGGCCATGACTCATTGTCACTATGTACCTTAAATATTACTGTGAAAGATTTGATATTCACTTTGGTTACAATAAAAAGTATTAAAAAATAAAATAAATACTCTGTGAATGCCCTCTAGCTCAACCTTTATGGAAAGCGATATGGACATTCTTCCAAAAACTGGAAATCAAGCTCCCATACGGTCCAGCTATACCAGTCCTAGGAATATATCCTAGGAACACAAAAATACAATACAAAAATCCCTTCCTCACACCTACATTCATTGCAGCACTATTAACCATTGTAACACTCTGGAAACAACCAAGATACCCTTCAACAGATGAATGGCTAAAGAAACTAAGGTACATAAACACAATGGAATCTTATGCAGCTGTCAGGAGAGATGAAGTCATAAATTTTCCTATACATGGATGCACATGGAATCTATTACGCTGATTGAAATAAGTCAGAGAGAGAGAGAGAGAGAGAGAGAAGCACAGAATGGTCTCACTCATCTATGGGTTTTAAGAAAAATGAAAGACATTCTTGCAATAATAATTTTCAGACACAAAAGACAGAACTTCTGGAAGTTACCTCATGAAGCTCACCATAAACAGGGATGAGTTTAGTTAGAGAAATAACTACATTTTGAACTATCCTCATAATAAGAATGTATGAGGGAAATAGAAAGCCTGTCCAGAGTACAGGCAGGGGTTGGGTGGGGTGGAGGGAGATTTGGGACATTGATGATGGAAATGTTGCACTGGTGATGGATGGTGTTCTTTACATGACTAAAACCCCAAAAAATCATGTATGTAATCAAGGTGTTTAAAAATATATATTAAAAAAATTAAAAAATTAAATAAAATAAATAACATAGCATATTGCATTAAAAATTGTGCATAACCTGGGTGCCAGACTCACCTCTATCTTCAGCTTTAACTCTTCTGTGCTCAGTTTGAGTCAGGCAATAAGTCTGTATATTGACTTTCCCTCAAGTCAACCAGATTTGATTCATCTGAAGATTTCCATCTTCTATCTTCTCTAATTAGTATGTTTTCCTTAGATTACATGTGGGATCACATCTTCATGGGATCTTTCTACTTCCTAGGAAAGCTTGTTCTCATGTTTCATTTAAATTATTCATGTTTGTAATGCTCCTGGTCCTCTTTCCCTGCTGATTTTCCTCCTAGTGCATCTATTGCCTTCTAAAACAGATTTCTCATTCATCAAACTCAGAAGTTGTGTTTCACTAAAAATATTCTAAACAGTGTAAGGGCCTGAAGCTTTGTATATTTTTACATGGTTGAGTTCACAGTGTCTAAAAAAATGGCAACCTACAAATGATCTGTAACTTTAACAAATAATTTAAATAAGTAGAAAAATGGAAGGACGGAATGGGGATGAAGGAAAAACAAATAGTTCCTTTAACATATACTTTGAATCGCTCTAAGAAAAATTTTGCTAATGTAAATAAATTAAAAATGTTAGAGGACTAATTATTGTTTAAGACCTAGTTGTTTCACTCAGTCAACTAAATGGGTAGCTGGATAGCAACCTACTGAAGTTCATTGGTTTAAGTTATGTGGTAAATTTAGACCTAGATCTAACATGTATGTCTATTACTACAACATACATCCACCATCATAGGCACATGGACCAATAATAAAAAATATTTCCTGGCTTCTAATAATTCCCTGCCTTTTATGATTTCACCTTTAGGGGGAATAAGTAATAGAAATTTATGTTGCAATAAAGTATCAATTAAAATAATGTTTTGGGGGAGTTTTGTGCCACACCTAGTGAAACTCAAGGGGTTACTTCTGGCTCTATACTCAGAAATAGCCCCTGGCTTGGGGGACCATATGGGACACCAGGGGATCAGCCACGTTTACGGGAAATGCACTACCACATTAAGCAAAAAGTTTTGTATTTATTTTTGACCCTTTAAATCTCCTTTTCAATGGAGGTTTTTAAAGGCTCTTCTCGTTAATTTAATTTGAAATGCAGCTTCTCCACACCATGTATCCAAAATTCCAAGGCACTATATAGGCTACATAGTGATCTAAACAGTTTTTCTTTATTCTTTTTACTTTTATATTATTTTTCTGGTATAGCATCTTCCAAAAAAACTCTCATAAAGTCTTTTTTAAAAATTATTTAAGCATTATGTTACAAACATTTTAACCATAAAATGCACACCCCCTTCACCGGTGCAACTTTCCCACCACCATTATCCCCAGATTTTCTACCTCTCCCTTCCCCCGCCTGTCTTCAAGACAGGTGTTTTATTTCTTTCTCTATCATTTTCTTGGTAGCTTTTAGTGTATTTATTTGTCAAACAGCTTTACCACTTTTTGTGATAAACTTGTCATGGTCCAGTTTTTCCAGCCTCCATCTCTATTGTCTCTGAGTATTATTTCCAAACTGTCTTTGATTTTTCCTAAATCTCACAGATGAATGAGACTATTCTGTGTATATTTCTACTCCTCTAACTTATTAACTCAACCTAATAGTATCCAAATCCACTCATGCATAAGAAAATTTCATGACTTTTTTTTCCCTAACAGCTGCATAGTATTTCAATTGTATAGATCCACCACTATTGTTTGTTTTATAGTGCTGCTATTAACATAGGAGTGCAGAGAGCATTATTGTATTGTGTTTTAGTGGCGCTAAGTTATATTCCTAGGCATGGTATTACTGAATTATATGGGAGCTCAATGTCCAGGTTTTTTTTAAGGAATATCCACATTGTTTTACAAAAAGGCTGGACTGGATGGCATTCCCACCAGAGGTGAATGAGAGTTCCTTTTATCCCACAGCCACACTAACAGCATAGTAATTCTCATAAGGTCTTAAGTGTTACTCTCAAGTGTTTGGCAAACTGTGTGGAAAAATTCAATACTAGGGCTTTGAGATGCAATGCTGCTCAGGCCCATGAAAGCTGAAATACTCCAAAATCAAAGCATGAGGTGTTTATGAACTCCTAAGGACCATACTAAGCGGTATTTCTGAAGTTATGTGGTTCTGGGTTTGAAAATTAGGTCTAAAGTCTAAACATGTAAGGCACACATGTCTGGCCCTTGAACTAGCTCCCCACTACTGTGGTATATTTTATTCTCCTATTAACTCACTTGTAAGTTAAAAATTGAAAATATAAATACTTCAGAAATTAATAGATTCATTCCTTAGTCTTCTGCAAAATATCCTACATTGTGTTGCTTTCTCAAAATAAAATACTTTTAATGTGAATATTATTCTAGGTGATGGAATTGCAGGCACAAATTATTTTTGTGTTCCCTAGTAAGTGGTAGAAGAATGCAGAAATAAAATAAAATTTTATAGAGTCACGGATTATTAATTATTAAAAAACTATGGAACCCTTCCTCTTTGTATCATCCTACCAGTTATTATTTTTATAGAATTAGAAATAGGAACAGCAACTAATTTATTTCATACTGTATGACAAAATATGGATAGGGAACACAGAATATGTTATCTTTCATTTACAGTTTCCCTCCCACTTTCATATGTGTGTTTTATGCACTAAGCTATTTCTCTAAAATCCCAATGTGATATGTGATATGTGATATGAAAATAAAGTAGAAAAATATCAAAGAGAAAAGTCAAATATATTTGTTCAAGTTACTTCATTTGCATATCCAAACTAAAGAAACAAAACCATAATGGATGCTGAAAATATAAAGAATATACCCAGGATGGATCCCAATACTAGTTAGATTACCTCCAAGTCTATTAATCCTCATCATACATTAGGGATAACAAAATAAATAAATCTTAACAAAAATTTTTGAATATGAAATCTTTGGGGATAATGGTCTTTATGAAGGTAAATATTTTATATATTAATTGTACATTCTTTCATTGAGGACCTGCATTTAAATGCAAATCTGTAGGCTCCTCAGTGTGTATACTCAGTGAAGAAAAGGATTAGGTGTTATCAAAAGGATATAATACAAAACAGGGGCCATATATGAAGGACAGGAAAATAGGTATCACTGAAAACATTCTTCTCAATCAGGCAGGCATTCTATGCTATCCCCACAGAGTCAGCACTTTCCATGTGGAGGCAGATAGATAGAATGTTGAACGCATACCAGTTATTAATGAATCGCTTTCTAAATGACTTACCACAATTTGTTAGCAATCATAATGATTAGTCATAATAATATAGGAAATTATATTGCTTAGTGACATTTTATCTCGGAATATTTCTTTAAACTTAATATTCTCTGATATTATTTTCTGTTTTTTTTTTTATTACTAAACTTAAAGGCTTTATTTTGGATTTCTATTCTGGTTTTGCACAAAACCAGTGGTATTCGTGCTTTACTTCTGCTTATGAACTCAAGAATCACTCCTAGCAATATTTTTGTAATCATTTGAGTGCCAGGGATCGAACCTAGCTTAATCATGTGCAAGGCAAGCAAGCATCCACTGTCTGTGTTTCTCTCCAACTCCAATTTAAATGCTCCTGAAGCAAGATAAATTCTTCTTCATTATTTTCCTTTTCTTTCTTTTTTTTTTGTTTATTTGTTTTGGAGTCAAAGCAGGCAGTGCTCAGGTGTTACTCTTGGTACTGAGCTCAAAAATAGCCCCTGGCCTGCACGGGGGACTATATGGGATGCCGAGATTTGAACTACTGTCCATCTTGAATCAGCTGCATGCAAGGCATATATCCTACCGCTGTGCTATTTCTTTGACACCCCTGAATTCTTATTTCTTTCAAATCTGGAACTATAACAATGACTTATATGACAAACATCTGATGGACAAATGTGTTTATAACTCTAGGAGACATATTCAAGGAAAATATTATTTTTGAATAATATGGCTAGTATTCATTTTCTGCCAAGCTAACAAATAGTAAAGCTAGTATTTGAGTAAGTTTTTATGAAATAATAAATCTTATAATATTCATATTCAATATTCCAGTGAACCTTATATTACTTTGCTAGCAAATATAAGAGCATTCCTCCCTCTTTTTACTTGGTCATCCCTACTTCCAGTCACCTGGCTAATTTTTTAATCTGGCTGGAAACTGATTACATTTAATTTCTTTTCTGTCCCCTTCTGAATCTCTCAGGTCAAAGATTTTGCAAAGCCCCTATAATTGTCAGATAAATAAAATCACATTGCTCATAATTACCAGGGACAATTCCGTGTAATTAGATGTTAACTGTGGTGTCCCCTTTCCTTTATGACTTTGAATAAATACCTGCTCCTATCTCAGTCTGGGAAAAAGCTTGGTTGGAAATGTAACTGCTTTGTTGCTCTCCATGCAATTAACTATCATTAAAAGCCACTAATTAGATCGTAAGTTTTAAATAAGTTGCCCTAATTACCTTTGGTACATGGTGCATTGAGTCAGGAGGGCAAGTCCTTCAGAGCCAAGAAAACTTGGCACTGCCACTAACAGAATTAACGGGGCGATTGGGTTTCTTTCTTTCTCCTATTCATATGGGGGAAAAATAGAGATGTTTGATAGGATGAATAGAAACAGAGAAAGAAATTATATATGAAAAATGATGTGTTCTTAATGCCAATCATTGGATACCTTATACTATCTCTAAAACTCCTTCCTGTGTGTATGTTTCAATAAGTCCCAGAATCCTCAAACAGGTTCCATCATCATATACAACGTGTTTATGAGATAATTAATGAATGAGACTACAGTTTGGAATATAAACAAAATAGATAAAGACAACCAGGCATGATATTTTAGAACTGTAATAATAAAGTAAAACATTTTTAGGTGGACATGATTTATAGCTCAGAGAATTGCTAAATTATTTGGGGAAACTGTGATTTCCTTTTCTTTTTGGTAGACTGTTTTTCTTTTCTTATTTGTGACTGAATTACTGATACCCTGAATCTAGTCTTCAACATACTAAGTTCTTTAGAAATTTTTGTAGGAGTGGTGTGACAGTGATTAAAAAATGTGAAGTTTAAGGGTCAGGGTGGTAGTATTGGATTAAGATATTTGTGTTGCTCTGCACTATTAGATCCTATAGGTGTATATGATCCCAGGAGCATACTTGAAGTGACCTTGAGCACTGCCTCCAGCCTGAGTGGTGCCAGTTGTGGTCTCCAAAACCAAAGCACCAAAATGAGAAAATGAGCTGTTTAGAATTTCTCAAAAGAATAAGAAATTATATCATTAACTTATTAGCTATTGGCTTTTGTTTTTGTCAGAACAGAATTTGAATATACTCCTAACATAATCCCAATTTCAGTATCCATTGAGCAACAAAATAAACTAATTTCAGAACTTTTGTTAGACCCGTAATTAGTAAATTAGTAACTAAATAAGAAAGGCAGTAGTACACTAAAATGTTCACAGTCATGAATGCACTCATTTGTGGACTATATATAAAAAAAGACAATAGAGACAAGGGCCAAGAATACCAATCCATAGTAGGAAGTTTGCTGCATAGAGCAGGAGAGTGAAGTTAGGGTAGAGAAGGAATAGTTATGTTAATGAGAGTTGGAAACGATCACTCTGGACAAAAAGTTGGAGTTGAAAGATTATAAATGATATGTATGATATTCCTTCAGAAAAATATTGCAAAGTACCATGCTTAAAGAAAATAAAAGAAGACAGAACAAGAGAGAGTGAGTGAGAGAAAGTAAGAGAGAGAGAAAGAGAGAATCCCTATTACAGAGACAAGCAGAGGAGAGGGAAAGGGGGATTGAGGGAGGGAAATGAGGACATTGGTTGTGGGAAATGTGCACTAGTTAAGTATGTTTTACAATGTATGAATTAATCTCAAGTATGAACAACTTTGTAACAGTGCAACTTCTGGCAATTCAATTAAAGAATGTATAAAACTTATACACAAAAGGGAAAAATTAAAAACATTTTACAATCTGACAAGGCTACAAATTTGTGAAAATAATGCCATTTGTGTTATAATAAATAACTTGAAATAGAATGTGTGAAAGAAGTTCAAGAAAACTTCCCAGAACATAGAATATAAATATGCCATATATTAATTTTTTTCTTAAATTATATAGCAATGAAAGCAGAAGCTATAACAATAATGATTTGATAATAGTAAGAATAATGGCTACTAGTCATAGAACAAGTATTGTCATCAAATCTAAATAATGGTTTGAATAATCATCACAGTAAACTTTTAAAAACAGTTAAATGGAAGATCATAAAATGTTGATGTGTCCATGTTTAAAGGTTTCCAATAGAAGGATCAACAATCAAAGCTAATAATCATTCAAAAAATGTAAGGTTAGTAAGCACTGAACAATGAGTTTTATTTTCTTTCTTACTTAAAACTCAGGAGAGTCTAATGACTACCTTTCTTGGTATTTTTCCCTTATACTCTTAGGTATTATCTCATTTTGTGTATGAAGCTTAGAAAAAGACTCGATGGCCTCTCAGGAGCATTTTAATTGTATATTTGTCAATTTGATGAGTCTTGTTACAAAATAATGATGTTCTTGGGTTGAAGGTTGAGAAGTGGAATCACTGGATAATATGGAAGCACAAATGTAAATTGTTTGAAGAGTCCCCATACTGATTCTCACAAACCTTTAACCACAATTTGCACTCCTATGTTCATTGTTATATTATTAATGATACTTATGGAAACAATCCAGAAGCCCGAGAACAAATGGATGGATAAAGACACTATGGCCCATATAGATAATGAAATATCACTCAGGTATTAGCGAAGATGATAAATTGCAACTTGCTGTTATGTGGATAGAACTGCAGATTGAAGTTAATCAAATGGAAAGGATAAATGTTGAATTATCTCTTTCAGATACAGAGCATAAAGAAAATAGTAAGATACTAAAATATTGCCAGTAACAATGGAACTAAGATTTATCCAACAGAAATGAGCTTGCCAAGGAAGGTGAGCATGAGCAATGAAAAGATACTTAAATATAGTGACTGGTACTCTGATAATTGATGTGGTATATGCCTAAATGTTTAATTAGTACTGTAAATAGTCATGAGTAGGTTTAAGTTAGTTTGTTTAACTTAAATAAGTTAAGTTTTAAGTTAAAAGTTAAAATAAGTTTAAGTTTACTTAAATGAGTTAAAATGATTGTGTAAGTCAAGCTTTCCTGTCTCTATGAAACCAGAAAATTTTTCTTATAATTTATAAGATACCTCTTCTATATTCATAAAAATTATATTTCTATATATACATACAAAGGTATAATTTCAGAATTACAATCAGTGGTTAATGCATTCACCTTGTACACAGCTGATTTGGTTTTGACATCAGCACCCCATCTGGTCACTATTGCCCTACTAGAATAGAAGTGATTTCTGAGTGCACAGCAAGAAATAAGACCTGAGAACTGCTAGGTATAGCCCCAAAACAACATAAAATACATGTTCACATATATGTGAACTACATATATAATCTACATACGTTAATGTGCATTTCAAATAACACAGATGTATAATTAGGCCGTGTTTTTATTAGACAAATACATGTACTGGGTTTATATTAATATTATAAAATTGACACACAACAAAATGGGATAAAAGGGGAGGGAGATATTACACAGTGGTAGGGCATTTGCTCTGCACACAGCTGACCCAGTACAGACCTGGGTTTGAACTCTGGCATCCCATATGGTCCCCTGAGCCAGGAGTGATTTTTGAGCACATACCCAGTAATAACTCCTGAATGTCACTAGGTATGGCCCAAAATCCCCCCCTCCAAAAAAGAAGGAAATTGACACAAATGGTGGAGCTTGATCCCTGCCTTGTGCATTTTGATGAGAGTACCATCTGGATCTGGAAATGATGCTGCCAGATGTTACCTCGCCCAACAGAGCTTGCTGATGGCATATTAACAGAGGAGATTTGAATCTGCCCACTAAGGGCAAGCCAGAGGAGTTCAGCTGCTCCTCTCTATATCTCCTAGTCAATGAACCCCAGAATAACATGTAGAAAACATCACACAGCAAGCGTGACACTAAGGAAACAACACTGACCTCCAACATGCATAGAGAATGAAGATGGTAGCTCTGATGACCCAAAAAGTGCAAAGTAACTATTTAGCCTTTAATGGAGGCTAAACTGTAAAGGAGTCTAGAAAAAAGATATGGAAGATTCTCATAAAGCTCAGAGAAAGCATTCAAATAACTGAACAAACCACAAGCAAAAATCAAGAGGATATAAAATTAGAAATAAGAAAACTCCAAACTGATATAACAGGACTGAAAATGTGATAGGCAAAATGAAAACCTCACTGTAAACCCTTTCCAACAGAGGAACAGCGACTGAGGACAGAATCAATGAGCTGGAAGATGAGATGCATAAAAACTCAATACAACAGAAGAGATTGGGAAAAAAAAGCTTTAAAACAAATTCAGACAATGGAAAAAAATCCTCAAATTATGACCAAAGCAAAATAGAAGTCTTTGATAAATTCAACAGAAAGCATATAAGAAGTTTTACAGCCCCAGAAACCCATGGGGAATATAAAACATGAAGTATTAACAATCAAAGGCATCATCATAGAATAACCCTCAGAGCTAAATAGTGCATGCAACTAAATCTTACATGTCCGAAGAATACCAACCAAAAGAGTTCCAAAGAAAAGCACCCTACTATACATCTACTCACAATGAATAACCCCAATAATAGGTATAGAATAAAGAACAGTTCAAAAATCTATAGATTCAAAAACCAGCCTTAACAGACAAACTGAAAGATCTACTTGAAGACAAGACAGACCAACAGAAACAAAAGAAGACACTAAATCCCATGGCAATTAACTCTCAAAATAGCAATGAACTAAACACAACAGATAAGACACACATAGAGATAAATGGATCAATATGCTGAATCCAAAATTCTGCTGCTTGCAAGAAACATATCTGCATAGTCAGAATAAACAAATCCTTAAAGTCAAAAGTTGGAGGAATAGTAAACAAACAGATAACTTCATTAAAAAAGCTGGAGTTTGGGAGCTAGAGAGATAGCATGGAGGTACAGCATTTGCCTTGCATACAGAAGGATGGTGGTTTGAATCCCTGCATCCCATATGGTCCCTGTAGCTTGCCCGGGGTGATTTCTGAGCGTAAAGCTAGGAGTAACCCCTGAGCATTGCTGGGTGTGACTCAAAAACAAAAACAAAATTAAATAAAAAATCAGAGTTGCCATATTAATATATCACACAAACTTTAGACTTAAAAAAGTTATAAGGGACAAAATTTGACATTTCATTATAATCAAGGGATATGCACAGCAGGAAGAAATCAGACTCTTAAACATATATGTATCCAATGAGGGACAAGAAAAATATTTTATATAATTGTCATATTCTAAAGAGACATCAATAGCAAAAAACTATAGTGGGATATCTCAACACCACTCTGTCACCACTTGATTAATGAATCAAGATGAAACCTAACAATAATTTACTAGCCATAAAAAGAGAAATGGAAAAAGTGGACTATTTTATGATACATAATATATTATATATATTTATAATATATATAAATATTATATATTTATAATATACATGGCTCTACAACCCCATAAAATTGGATACACATTCTTCTCCAATGAACATGGGTTATTCTCCAGAATAGACCACATGCTGGTCCAAATAATATACCTCCATAGAATCAAGAGTATAGGAACTGCATGAACTATCTTCCCAGATCACAAATACAGTGAAATTCGAAGTGAACTACAGACACAGGAGAAAAAATTTTAACCCCTGGAAATTAGACAGCTTACTACCTGAAGAACCTGTAAGTCAGATATGAAATGAAACAGAAAAATAAAAGATTAATTGAAACTAATGTGAACAAAGACACAAATTATCAGAATTTGTGGGACACAGCAAAAGCAGTACTAAGAAGAAAATGTATAGCTTTGCAAGCACACATCAGGAAAGAAGAAAGTAGTTACATAAATAACTTAATGAAACAGCATATGAAATTAGATCATGATCAACAAAATGAACTAGCAATATGTAGGCAGAAGGAAATAACAAAGCTTAGAGAAAAACTTATTGAATTGAAAATCCAAAGAACATCGGAAAAATCAATGTAAAAATAAACACATAGATAAAGCACTAGCAACAATCACAGAAAAAAGGAGAAACAGAAACATAATAAACTGGATTAGAAATGAAAAAAGGGGAATATCACTACAGATAATACAGAGTTTCAAAGAGTAACCATAGACTACTTTTAGAAACTATGCAACAAGAAAACTAGAACAAGAAAATATGGAAGGAATTGATAAATTCTTGTACTCATATAATCTTCCACAGTTGAGCCGGGATGATCTAGCATGTCTAAAGAGACCCATCGCTATTGAGGTAATCAAAATCACAATAAAAAGTCTTCCCAGAAATAAAAGCCCAAGCCCAGATTGATTTATTAACGAATTCTTTCAAACCTTAAAAGAGGACCTTCTAGGAATCCTTTTCAGGCTCTTCCAGGAAATTGATGAAACAGAAACACTTCCAAATAGTTTTACAAAGCTTACATCACCCTGATAGAAAAAGCAGAGAGATGCTACAAAAAAGAGAAAGCTACAGACCAATATCCCTAATGAACACAGATGCAAATATCCTCAACAAAATCCTAGCAAATTGGATCCAATGCCTCATCAAGAAATTCATGCACCATTACCAAATAGGTTTCATTCCAGACATGCAAATCAGTCAACACAATACATCATGTTAACAAAAGAAAAAAATAAAACCATATAATCATATCAATAGATGCAGAGAAATCATTTGATAAAGTCCCAAACCCATTCTTGATAATAAGAAAAAAACACTCTACAGGATGGGAAAGGAAGGTACTTTTCTCAATATAGTCAAGGCCATCTACTACAATCCATGGATTATATTCTACTCAATGGAGACAGACTCAAAGCCTTTCCTCTAAAATCTGGTACAAGACAAGGATGTCCCCTCTTGCCACTCATGTTTAACATAGTCCTGTAAGTACGTGCCATAGCATTAAGGCAAGAAAAAGATATCAAGGATTCCAAATAGGAAAGGAAGAAATCAAGCTCTCACTGTTTGCAGATGACATGATACTATATTTAGGACAATGTAAAGACTCTATCTAAAAGTTTCTAGAAATCATAGATTTGTATAGCAAAGTGGCAGTCTACAAATTTAACATTCAAAAAAATCACTGGCCTTTTTATACACAAATAAAAATAGAAAAATAAATGGATGTTAGAAAACAATCCCATTCACAATCATGATGCAGAAATTCAAATACCTTGTAGTCAACTTAATTAAAGAGGTGAAGGATTTATACAAAGAAAACTACAAAACATAGCTTCAAGAAGAAAAGAGGACATAAAAAACTGGAATATCATACTCTTGCATGGATTGGTAGTATAAACAACATTAAAATAACAATGCTCCCAATGCACTGTAAAGATTTAATGCAATTTCTCTAAGGATACCAATGACATTCTTCAAAGAATTGAATCAAACGCTCCTGTACTTCATTTGGAAAAATAAATGTCCGAGAATAGCTAAGGAAACACTTAGTGAGCAAAAGAGAGAGGCATCAATTTCCTCAACTTTAAATTGGATTATGAAACAATATTTATTGAAACAGCATGTCACTGTATTAAAGATAGATCCTCAGATTAATGAAATAGACCTGAGTTTTCAGAGAATTCTCCATAAAATCAATTGATCTTTGATAAAGGACAAGAAATGCAAAATGGAGCAAGGAAAAACTTCACCAAGTGGTATTGGGACAACTGATCAGTCACATGCAAAGAGTGAATTCAGATTTCCATATAACAACATGCACTAAGATCATATCCAAAAAGATTAAAGACATTGATATTAGACCTGAACCATAAGGTATATAGAAGAATATTAGGTAAAGCACTCTATGACATTGAAACTAAGGACATGTTCAAGGAGGAAATACCACTGTTCAAAACTGTGGAATCTGTGATAAACAGATGGAGCTATTAAACTGAGAAAATTCTGCACCATGCTTGAAATCGGAGAAACAATTCAACCAATATTCATCAGATAATTGGCAAACATCTAAGATATACAAGCTAAAACAGAACTTAACGAGAAAAGTACTTCTAACACAATCAACAAATGGAGAGAATAAATGAACAGAAATTTTCTCAAAGAAATACAGATGTTCAGAAGGCACATGAAAAAAATCTTCCACATCACTAATCATCAAAGAGATACAAATCTAAACAACAATGATGTACCATTTCATGCTGCACACATCACAAAGAACATGAATAATCAGTGCTGGTGGAGATGTGGGAAGAAAAGAATTCTCATTTACTACTGATGGGAATGCCATCTAGTCCAGTCTCTCTAGAAACAATATGCAGATCCCTCAAAAAAACTGAGAAATGATCTCTGATATTATTCAGCAATACCACTCCTAGAAATATAGCCTGGAACACAAAAACACAGCACAAAAATGCCCTCTTCACTCCTATTTTCATTGCATAGCTATTTACAATAGCCAAAATCTGGAAATAACCCTGATGTCCCAAAACTGATAAGTGACTAAAGAAACTGTTTTTACATATATGCAATGGAATATTATGAAGCCATAGGAAAAATAAATGAATTTTTCCTATACATGGAATGAAATCGAAACTATTATACTGAGTGAAATGAGTCAGGTAGAGAGCCAGACACAGAATAGTTTCACTCTCTGTAGGAATCAAGAAAAATTGAAGACAATTTGTTAATAATACCCAAAGATAATAGAAACGAGGTTTGGAAGGAAGAGCCCACAGTATGAAGCTTACCACAAATATTGGTGAGTGCAGTTCAAGAAATAACTGCACCAACAACTATCATAGCAGTGGTAATGAATGAGATAAATAGAATGCCTCTGTTGAAGATAGGCTGGGTGTAGGGGATGAAAGGGGCCATTGGTGATGGGAAGGTTGCACTCATGAAGGGGGCTATACATTTTATGACTGTAACTCAACTACAAACTTATTCATAACCATGGTTTCTAAATAAAAATATATTTTTACAAAAGAAAGAAATGGCGATCTACCCTGATGATAAACACATCTATTTTAAAAATATTAGAATATTGCATTATTATCAAAAGCAAAATAAATTCCAGCATATAACAAAAAAGATGTCCCTCCTTAATTTTCAAATTCACTGTTATCTTCCTGTATTGGGGTATTTTCTGCTTAGTATGCAAAGTCTTTTTCACACATACCATGTGTTTGTTTGTTTGTTTGTTTTACATTCCTCAGCACTATCAATGACTATCGGGCTCCAGTTTATTTTCAAGATATGTTTGCATTGACTTTGTTATTCTCTTTTAACTTGGGCTGAATATATACTATCATATCTCTAATTGAAGATGTTTTCATGTGCATCAACCCCGACCCACACTGCCCAGGATCAAATAGTTGGAACTATTTTTTTCTGGACATAGATAAGAGAGTGACTTGTATGTTCTTGGGTGCCTTTTCTGACCTCTGCTGCCTGATACTTTGACATTCTACACAGAGGGAGTTCCATGAAAACCTGCAATCTTCAGAATTGACTGTTAGCTGAACAACTGACCATCAATCTTTCCAAAGAACAGTATCAACCTTCTCTATTTACGTAAGGTGTGACAAAGGCTGCCTCAGTTTGGCGTCCATTCTTCTGCCCAATTCAATTAGGAAATAGAAACTCAATGGATCTCAGAGATTGCATTTGCATTTCCCTTGAGATATAATGTAATTGCCTCAGGTGAAAATAAGATATTCATTCCCACTCACTGGCCTATATCCATACTCTAGTGCAATTTCTTCCCCTTCCCTGTATGTTGTAGTTAGTTTCTTGCTTTCAATAAATATTCCAATGGCCAGGTAATAAGTTAAACCATGTGTATTGCCAACTTGGCAGAAATGACTGCAAAGAAAGCCTTTAACAAAAATTTTCCAGGGAGGTTTCTAGTCTAACTTTTATAAGACTTGGTTTTATATGTAAGTTGTATTTATTCTCTATACTTAATATGCACAATGAATAAATACTATTAGAACGGCAATACAATGAGCACTGGTAAAGGGATGGATGTTGGATATTGTATGACTGAAACTTAATCATGAACAACTCTGGAACTTCATATCTCATGGTAATAAATCAAACATTTATTAAAAAAGAAAAGCAATACCACACAGTAAATACTGTTAATTTATAAATCACTCAGTTTTATACTCAGTATGTATTTTGTCTTTGCATAGAGAAGTTGAGGAAATGTATTCTTATCAACAATGATATAGGGACTGAATGTTTTATGAGATCAATTAATGCTAATATTATTAAATCTGGAATACAATCCTAGAATTCTTTGTTTCTTACCTATACATACTTACCTATACTTACCTAGGTAAGTTTCTTACCTCTACATAAATGTTTTTATTAATATATGCTTGTTTCTTGGACCAGACCCAGCAGTATCTTGGGCTTACTCCTGGTTCTGCATTCAGAAATCACTCCTGGTCCTGTCTTTAGTCCCATATCTGGGCCAGGGATTGACTACATGAGCATGTGTAAGGTAAGAGCCCTATGAATTCACTGTACTTTCTCTCAAGCTCCAACAACAAGGAAAACAACAGGGAAAATATATGCAAGCTATTCTAGCAAATGGTTGGTTTAAAAATTATTGGTATAGATTGACATAAACTTAGAAGACTTTTTTATTTGTTTTAGTTTGTTTCATTTTGTTTTTGTTTTGGGGCCACACCCAGTGATGCTCAGGGGTTACTCCTGGCTATGAGCTCAGAAATCGCTCCTGACTTGGGGAAATATATGGGATGCCAGGGGATTGAACCCGGTCACCCTGGATCAGCTGCCTGCAAGGTAAAGGCCCTACCTCTGTGCATCTCTCCAGGCACAAGAGAAAACATTTTAAATTAGAGTATTTTGCTAGCATTTATCAGAGTCACTTATAATTTCTTATTCTACTTAAAACTATGAGTGAATTTTACTTTGTTCATGCTATAAAGTCATCTTGTACCAGAGCTATAATTCTGAAGTGAGATAGATTTAAGTTAATCATTTATCTTTTGTTTTAAGAAAATCATGAAGTGGCATAACATTTTAATTTGAAATAGTGGTGACTGGCTAGGGCAATGTTAGAATAATGAAAGTTTATTTGTTGAAAAATATAGTAAGAACTGTGTGATGAATGTTTATTCGTGCCCAAAGATTACTCTATTACTTTTTGTTCGGCATGAGGCCAAGAGGTAGTTTCTACCTCTCAATTTTCCCTCTCTAGGGTCTTGAAGTTAAACTATGGGGGAATCTACGAAATGGTCTGTTTATTCCTTTCAAGATCTGAATGACAAGCCAAGCGAAGAAATTGAATTTTTCACTTCTCTAAGCACTTTTGGCCCCTAGGAACACTGGAAAAGGTCAAGGATTTTGAAGCACGTTTTTCCACGGGCTACAGGATCAAAACTTCTCTTTTTAAAAAGGATTGTACTGGACCCAATGAGACAGTTGGCTGTGATGAAGGATACAAATAGTGGCTGTGTCCTCTGTGGTGGCCTGTGACCCTCTTGAGAGGGTCATGAAGATAATTTCTTTAAGAAAGATTTGTTGCTTTCATTACTGCAACTGCAGGATTAAAAACAAAACTAAACAAGGCATTTAGCGTACAATTGGATGTACGTGATTTAAGAATTTTGTTTTTTATATTTTTCCTTTAATCTTTCTATACTTTAGTCTCCACCTTTCACATCTCTGACAGTGTTTTTCCCCACCATTTTGAACAGCTCCATTTTGTTCTTTTCTCTTACATTTTCTGTGCATTCTTCTTATCAGCATCATTTGGGTTTCCTTTGTGACCCATGGTTATAGGATCTTCTAAAATATTTCAGAACCATTTATGCTTTCTTTGAGTACTACACAAACCAAATTTTTTTTAGTTTGTTTTTTTGGTCACACTCGGCGGTGCTCAAGAGTTACTCCTGGTTCTATGTTCAGAAATCACTCCTGGCAAGCTCAGGGGACCATATGGAATGCTGGGATTTGAACCAACAACCTTCTGCATGAGTGGCAAATGCCTTACCTCCATGCTTTCTCTCAGGCCCCATAAGAGCCAAATTATTCTTTACTAATGAATGGGTTTTGATATGTTATGCAAAGTCATTTCAACGGCAATGACCTGTATCTTTTCTTGTTGTTCTGCGTACCCCTCATTTAAAGTGCCATATGTTAAGTGAACAAGGTCCTCAGCTAATGGCAGGAATATCTATAGAATATTCTAGCCATACTGAATGTAACATCAGGAAGATATATCCCCACCTTAAGACTTGACATACTAAAGCCTTTTATGGACATTTTGATTTCAAACTTTTGCATTACTGGTTCTGTAATATACTATTCATGATTTTTCACCACTAGGTTTCAAATAAATGTATTATGCAGAAATAGATAATTGACACAAATCATACCCTTTCATGTTATTCCTTGTTTTTGCACTGTTATGTTGCCCCACACCCATTCCTGGTATTTTTTTCTTTTTTTCTCTCAGTGCAAATGAAATCTCATTTTAGATTTATATGTAACATTGAGGGCTATAGAAATAAGTATACTTTTCTCTCAGTAACATTCGAATTAAACCATACATTTGCAGGCATAATCTGCATAATGGAAAGAGTAGCATCCCTGACATCCCTTTAATTGTAGTCTTCAGTAAACAATCACTCACTTGTCATTTCTGTAAAACTATTTAAACTATTTAATGGGCAGTTCCTAACCTTAATGCATTGTATTATGTGTCATGTGGAAAAGAAAACTATGTAAGATGTGTATTCTGACATAGAAAATATTGTTTGGAATAATGTAGAAAACTTAGAAAAATGAAAACCCACAAATGAGATATTCTTAGGATCTTTGAGTGCTTAGAGAAAAAAAAGATTGCTTTCCACTTGGTAAATCAACAAAGACTTCCATGAAGAGAACAGTTTTTGCTAAATGATGAATGAGAAACAAACTTTTTATATACTCATTCACTATTCAGCACAATTCTTGTTTGAAATTATTGTTCTCTTATATTGCTCAGAAGACCAGTCTCACTGAATTTTCTCCACAGTCTCTCTAGGTATCAAAGTGTATATTTTCTGATGCTTCCCAACTCTCACTATATCTGTTCACACATTCTAAATAATTATTAACTTATTCTTCTATTTATCAAGGGAAAGCATAATCTTCAAGAAATGATGTTTCAGGCAAAAATGGTGTAACAGAATGGGTAAAAACATTTACAACAGCTAAATGGTAGAATTTGAAATGTTATTTGTTGAAAAAAGAAAGAGAGGAATTGTTGAGCACAAACAAATGTATTATTTATTTTCACATGATGTATTAGAGTGTTTTTCATTTTGGCCTTCCTTCAAGCTCTGAATCAAATGTATAGGGATATTTAAAATGACTCATCTACTATTAGACACAGTCCTGACATTTCCTTGAACTATATAAAATAATTTTCTCTTTATTTTTTTTGACTTATATCTGGCAGTGATCAGGGTAAACTTGTATATTGTACCCAGGACTCATTCTTGTTGAAGCTCATGGACACCTATATGCAGTCAATTATAGAGTCCAGGTTAGCAGCATACAAGGAAACATCCACTAGATTGGCATACTAGCCTATTATATGACCTTTGTAATATTATGGAGATAGACATAAAGTATTCATTTGTCCTTTTAATTTTGGCTGGGAAAGGAACATATTCCTGGGGATTGTAACAAGTAAATAATCCGTGCTTTTGGATCTTGCTATTTGGAGCTGTAATTTAAATGAAAATTACTAAATTCAAATACTTAAAATTAAATCATACCACAGTTAGGGTCTTTTTCCCACACAAGATTGGGGGGTGGGGTTGGGGCCACACCCGGCGGTGCTCAGTGATTACTCCTGGCCATTTGTTCAGAATTAGCTCCTGGCAGGCACAGGGAACCATATGGGATACCGGGATTTGAACCAACCACCTTAGGTCCTGGATCAGCTGCTTGCAAGGCAAACGCCGCTGTGCTATCTCTCCGACCCCAAGAACATTTTTAAACAAGTGTTACTTTCATTGTTTTAAGTTTCTGAGATATTACATATATATAAATATTATAGATATAGATATAATATATTCTATATATTTACATATATACATGTATATATGTTTGTATATATGTTTGTATATATGCATGTAAATACATATAGGTGTATACATACATTAGTATTACATATCATATAATAAGTATAATATAATTAATATTTTATAATATACTAATGTACATACTCATGCATGTGTATATATGTTTACATGCATGTATATACATGACATAAAATACTACTTAGAGGATTTTCTTAAATAAATTTGGGGACTCTTTGAAGTATCAGGAAAGTTGGTTCAGTGTTTGGGTCCAGTATGCTGCTGAGGCGCAGTGGTTCAAGGGGTCACAAGAGCCATACCTTGCACTACTCAGAGCCCATGTGATGGCAGGGATCAAAAATCAGGTTTCCTATTTATAAAAGGCATGTTTTTATGTTCTATGTGACAACTCCCTCGCCCAAACGTGCTCTGATTTGACCGTGGTCAAGAAACTTAAAGATAATTTAGCTTTCTGTAACTGAGTGAAATGAGTCAGAGAGTGAAAGTACACTCTCGCTCATCTGTGAGATTTAAGAAAAATAAAAGACAGTATTATAATAATACACAGAGGCAATAGAGATGAGGGCTGGAAGGACAGGCCCATGATATGAATGAAGCTTACCACAAAAAATAAATAACACCAACAACTATCATGGCAATGATAGTGAGTGAGAGAAATAAAATTTCTGTCTCTGTCTCAAAGACAAGCAGGGGTGGGAGAGGAGAGAGATGTGGGGGGGTCCTTGGTGGTGGGATGGTTGCACTAGTGAATGGAAGTGTATTTTTTATGACTGAAACCCAACCACATGTTTGTAATCATGGTGCTTAAATAAAGATATTACTTTAAAAAATGAAAAACTTTAGAAAATGGTAAAACAGAAAAATTCCTTGTGCTGACATAATAATTTACAACCCAAAATTTAACAAAGTAAAGGGATTACACGAGGAGAACTATTGTAAACAGTAAATGATTGAAAATAAAAGAATGATGTATATTACAGTGCACCAAACAATGGATATCTGTACTGCCATTAATATGGCAATTAGAAAAGGACAAACACAAAAGTGATTAGATTTGTAATGTGATGTTACAAAAAAGTAAATATTTACCTAAGCTACAATAATAATGAATAAAAATAAATATAAAGAGAAAGTTTATTGAAGGAAAATTGGTTTAAGAATTTCATATATAATTGCTGCATAAAATAATTGTTTTTATTTATCATTCTCTATTTCTTTTACAGGTTACATTATATTTTAAATAGACATATTTCCTAAAAACAAATACTGTAATTTAAATTATTAATAAGTAAAACATGAAATATAAGTTATTAAAATATATATAAAATATTTTTTAAAATGTGGACCGGGAGATAACACAGGGGTAGGGCTTTTGCCTTGCATGCTCTGGACCGGGGACAGATATGAGTTTCTCATTTTTGTCTTCTTTTGTTTTGATTTTCGGTCACAACCTGTGAGGCTCAGGAGAAATTTCTGAATGCAGGGCCAAGAGAACTCCTGCGCATTGCCAGGTTTGGCTAAAAAAAAAAAAAATTAAAACACAGGTTTTAATAATTCAGTTGGACAAGAGGTATAAAACTGTTTACGACATTTTTTTCTATGTATTTAATTTTTATTGAGACCAATGTGAATTATAAGTCTTTCACAGTTGTATTTCAGGCACAAAGTGACAGTTCCTACCACCAGTGCTGATCTCTCTCCACTCTAATTCCCAGCATGCATCCCATACCTCTACCCTTAGTCCCTGGATTACTAGTGTAACAAGTCCATTTTTTGTTTAGCTTGTTATAGTTTGTGTCTCTGGATTCTATTGTCATTCTCTTTGGCTTGGGTAACTTTTTGCTTTTTCACTCAATGCTTGTTTAGGACATTTTCTGGAGAAGAATTAAGACCAAGGATTTTTGAATTCTGTGGAAATAAATAAAATAAAATACATGAAATTTGATTCTTTTTTATTTTTTTTTATTTTTTGGTTTTTAGGGCCACACCATTTGATGCTCAGGGTTACTCCTTGCTAAGTGCTCAGAAATTGCCCCTGGCTTGGGGGGACCATATGGGACACCAGATGATCTAATCGAGATCCTTCCTTGGCTAGCGCTTGCAAGGCAGACACCTTACCTCTAGCGCCACCTCTCCAGTCTGAAATTTGATTCTTTTGAGGGACTCCTATACCTGGCGATGCTCACAACTTACTCCTGACTTTATTTAGAGATTACTACGGATGGGTCTTGGAATAGAATATGTGGTATGGAGAATAAACTTGGCATAGCAGCAAGGCCAGCTCTCTACCTGTTGTAGTATGACATCAGCCTCGAATACATAAATGTTTTAGAAAATATATCAAGTGCTCATTCCTGGATAGCAATTTTCTCTTAAAAGAGTCATTTTGCAGGTTTTGAGGAAGGATTTTTTAAAGACTATATTCACAAAAAGGTAGGAAAATGCATCAGGAGTTGAGTACAACTCATTATGCAGTCAGGGTTATTTACTATGTATCTGGGATTTAATTAGGACAAAGGCAAAATTGAGGTTAAGGTTCTGTCCTCATTATATTCTCCATCACTGGTTTTTAAAGCTTGCTATCAGGATCTTAATAGCCTTTTAAGTTAGTATTAGTTTTTTATATTTATTTATTTATTTATTTAGGTTACGGGAACATACCCGGTAGTGCTCAGGGGTTACTCCAGGCTCTGGACTCAGAAATCCCTCTCTTGGAAGACTCAGGGGACCATATGGGATGCTGGGGATTGAACCTGGGTATGTCCTGGGTTGGCCATTTGCAAGGCAAAAATGCCCTAAGGCTGTGCTATCTCCCAGGCCCCAAAGTTAGTATTCTTGGGAGTCTTAATACCTTTCTTTTTTCAGATGTATATAACAATTCTTTTTGGAGGGTACACCCAAAATACACATGTGCAGAAATCATTTTTGTACAATTCCCTTTATTATCATAAATTGTTTTCCACACTATCTTTTTACCTTAGTAGTCTCCTTGAGTTCTAAATTTAAAACTTGTATATGGCTGCCTGACTGACTCAATCTACAGATCTTCATATAGTCCTCTGTGTGTCACCAGGAGTGATTTCTTATCAAAGAACCAGAAGTAACCCCCGGACACTCCTGGATTTAGTTCAAAAAGGTGAAACAAAGAAACATTGAAACTAAAACCAAGGGCCAGAGGTGTGATGCAAGTGATAGGGCATTTGCCTTGTACCCCTATCCTAGGACGGACTGGGTTCAATCTCCCTAGGTCCTATATGGTCTCCCAAGCCAGGAGCAATTTCTGAGTGCATAGCCAAGAGCAACCCCTGAGTGTCACTGTGAGTGGCCCAAAAACAAAACAAAATAAAACACTAAAACACACAAAATATAGAAAGGAAGAAAGAAATAGGAATAATATCTATAAGTATAATATATATTCTTGACCTAGCATTCCTTTCAGCAGCTTGCTAAGAGATTGTTTAAATCAGCAAAGTTCTGATTATAACAGACAGGGAGTAGAGCTTTGATGCCTGATGACCTGCATGAGGATGTCAGCAAAGACCATCGTTCCTGAGTTCTTGCAAAATGGTGGAAAGAAATTAGCATGAATTACATAAGCATATCTGTATTGATGGCAAGGAGTATTTTTATCCTGGTGGAAGTTGCCTCTGGGCTCTGAAACCTTCTGTCAAGGAGTAAAGAAAACTAATTGCAGTGGAATATCTTTTCAAGCATCCTGCCCATCACCGATTCTATGTGTATGGGGCATGAACGCTTCCTATAAAAGGTGTTTTAACAGATCTACAATCCCATAGAAAATTATTTTTAAGGCCACAGAAACTTCTTCCCTGGAGGAACTCTAATTCAATTAAAAGTGTTAAAATTTCAAGAAGCTATTAAGGAACTTACCTCACCTGGGTTGACCCCTAATTTTATATTCAGGGTGTCTCAAAACCAGAGAAGTTAAGGCACTTTCCAGCTCCAAATACCCAATTAGTTGCACAGCATAAAATTATGCTGGAGGACTTAGCCTGAATTTTCTTATCCTGAAGGCAAACTTTGTCTTTAAAATTTTTTCCATTCTTTGCAAATGTATACTGTTATAAAATAATATATTTTGAGATGAGGATGACTTCCATGGAGTTTAACGTATGGATTTGTCTTCAAATAGAATTTTAAAATGTACGAATATAATGATAGGACAGGAGAAGGGCATCAGGCAGACTCAACTGTGATCCACAGAACTAGATATGGTTCCCTAATGCCACCAAAAGAGAAATGCTTGAGTACAGCCCAGTGTAGCTTAAAAATACATACATATAATACATGTAATATAATATTTATATATTATTAATTAATACATATAATATTTATATATTATTATACATTATATTTTATATTATTATTCATTATAAAATATATAAATTACTTATGCAGTTATATATTCTACATTCCATAAAATATATTATATACTATTATAAATTATATGAATTGGTTATATATGTTAGTTTATATAAAATAATAGTTACTAATAAACAATATAAAGATAAATTATATATTATCAATAATATAAGTCATATTATAATGATATAATATAATAAATCATATATTATAATAAAACTAATTAATATGTAGTTTATATAAATTACACTACTATAATATATAGTATAACCTATGTATTACATATTAGTTTAGTTATATATTTTAGTTTAATTTATATAAATTAGTTTATATTTATATATTGGTATTTATTTAGCTTATATATAAATATATTTATAGTGTGATATTCACACATTTTGTAGGATATATTGACTATTATTTGCATAGTTCTGTGTTATCCAATATATTTGTTCAAATAAACCTATTTTGTAGACTTGAGATAAAAGAGATAGCCTAACACAGACTGCTATTTAAATAACAAGTGTGGGGCCCGGGAGATAGCATGGAGGTAAGGCGTTTGCCTTTCATGCAAAAGGTCATCAGTTCGAATCCCAGTGCCCCATATGGTCCCCTGTGCCTGCCAGGAACAATTTCTGAGCATGGAGCCAGGAGTAACCCCTGAGCACTGCCGGGTGTGACCCAAAAAAATCACACAAAAAAAATAATAACAAATGTATTAATGAGTGCTGACTAGAAATATGGAATAGAGATCAGATGTATGTAGATATTGATGACCATCTATACTCTTTGAAACATTCATTTCCATTTTGTTCTCTTTTATGGAAGTTTCTAGCATTTCAAATTATCACTGGTAAATGTGTATATAATTATGTTAACTTATACTGAATGGTAACAATGCCATAAGCATGAACACTTATGGATATAGAAACTTAGCAAGCCAAATATTTATAATTTTATATAGCAAAATATTTCATCAAAATCCTTTACCCTAACTCTAACAGAGAAATGGTGATTAGAGTTACTCCAAGAGAAACTGTGTCTTCTTGGTTTTATTATAACATACAGGCTTGGTTATAGATTTTCTATAGTCTATTTTATATTTAACTATTTTATATCCATAGACAATTTTTAATATCATTGCAGTACATATTACATAGACTTTTATAGGTATCCTGGTTCTTAGATCTTTTTTTTAACAATTTTTATTATAACACTGTGATTTACCAAGTTGTTCATAATCCAGTTGTCTTGGGCACCAAATGTCTGAACACCAATTCCATTACCAGTGCTATCTTTTCTCTACCAGTATCCCCAGTTTCCCACTCACTACCCTATTCCATCTTGCAAGCATAAACCATTTTTTTCATATGGTTTGTTATAAAACAAAAACAAGTAAACTTATCAACACTTACATTACTATGGGACAATATACAATAGTTACTCTATCTCTCAATGGTGTTACTAAAATCATTTTCTATTGACCAGAAATGTGGTAAGCTGAGCCTTCTGTGTAGTATTATGTAGGAGCATGGAGCTTGGCGGTCTTCTAAGCAATACTCCCTTCAAATTGTCTGTGATCATTTAGTGGACTCACACTACTATGACATTTTGAAGTGATGCACAACCTCATATGGCTGTGCGGTCTAAGATCTATATATAGTTGTGGAACTAATTTGATGACTTGGCAGTTTGATCATTTAAGTTGTAGAGTTAGACCATTTCAGTCATTGGGTGTTGGGTGTGACTTCAGGAGGAATATGCCCAGTCCCATTCTGAGAAGACCCAGAGTTATTAACTTGGGCTAGTCTAAAAGGAGAGACTTGGTGGCTATCATTTTCTTTTGAAACATGTTAGTGGACCTGTGATCATTTTCTGTCAGGAGATGGCAGGTGTGGGTGGCGGCTGCTGGGTTTTCAAGTGGCATGATTCTTGGAACGTTGCATAATTCATGTTGAGTGGAAAGATCTAAAATATCTGATTTATTAATATAGACAAGTAGCGATAAAATTACTTCACACCAGAAAGCCATAATAAAATGTTATGTATGGAAATATGTGGCATTTAAAAACCATGAAAATCATCCTCCAAAGTAAAATAACAGAAACTGTATAGATTAATAAATAGAAATACTAATCCTGAGGTGTTTTATGTGCAGTTATTTATTTTAAATGTGTGGTATATTATTTTACAGGAATGCTTACTTATTTTAATCAAGACATACAAAAATACCTCTAAGTTTGGAGACAAAGATTAGTACTGAAAATTGATAATACCTTGGTTTGAATTTCTTAGAACTAGAGCCTGAATTGTGTGTAGATGTAAAAATAAAATAATCACTTAGTGAGGGAATTCTCCTAGGAGACTCCACTAAGAAAGTGGAGGAGCTAGAGATTTCATGAGATACATTTGGGGAAAAGTGTGGTTTTAGCAAGAGTTTAATGTCAAGCTGACCCTGGGAGACTGTGGAACATGAATTGCATCACAGAGCTATTTTCACCCTGTGATATGAAAACTGTCCTTCTATCCTTTCCTTTTAAAAGCCTCATTATGATCAATAGACTCTTGTCATTTGGCCAACCTCAGGGTAGGTGCAAATTCCGAGGTTTCTGAAGTAAAGTGTATCAATTCATTTTAGGCAGTAAATGTTTTCAATACCTGGGGGAGGCACAAATGCCAGATAACAGGGGATTAAGTTTTCCAACAATATTAAATATGGCATGTAATAAAGTATGGTTTTTAGATTTGTTCTGTGGGTTACAACTAATTCTGGAACTCCATGATAATGCATGTCTGAAGATTAAAGAACTCTGTCTTATCGCTTACTTTATTCCCAATACTTAGCACACTCCTGACTAGTAGATTATGCTCAGTAAATACTTGCTGAATAAATAAAGGAACTCTTCGCAAATATTTTCCTCAGATATCTGGAACAGGCTTCTCTGATCTTGTGTTGATTGCAATCTTCCCCTGTTTGGGCTTTTTCTTTGTTATGACCTTCACAATTCAACTGATTTTGTATGAACCATATGAAAATATTAACTTGAAAATATAGCTGCATATGAATATCGCTAGCAGCATTATTCCTAAGAGTACAAACATAGAATCCTCCAAAAAGCCCAACCAGATGTTTGAATAAAGAGTCTTCTGTTGAAATACTCAATAGTATATTACTCTGCTATTAGAGGAATTAAGGCTTTTAGTACAAAATGGATAGAAAATTGTGATTATGTTATGTAAAAGAAATAGGAAGTTAAAGACAATTACTGCATAGTTTCACTTTCATGTGAAATATAAACAACTAAAGCAAAGTTTTGGCAACAAAACAACAAAATTAACTCCTCGATTATGCAAAGCACTGGAACTTTATTGTTTGGTGCTGTTGTTCTATAAATGTGCAAAATTTTGAGCTAGATATGTGAAATATTCTAGTATTGTTAATCAATGATAAATCAATTGAGAGAGGAAATTATCAACTTTATTTTATAATGAATAGAATTCTTTGTGTATTTTTGTCTGTGTATGTGTGTGAGCATATTTTGGCTACACTAGCAGTGCTCAGGTTCTGCATTCTGTGACCACTCATTGCAACATCATGGGACCATCCAGTGTACTGGGAATCAAATATAGGCTGGTAAGTGCACTAGCTGCTATATTACTCTGGCCCCAAAGAATCCTTTAATTTGGTGCAGAGGGAGTTGTGTGTGTGTGCGTGTGTGTGTGTGTGTGTGTGTGTGAGAGAGAGAGAGAGAGAGAGAGAGAAAGACTCAAAGATAGAGCAATAGAGTTATGTCATAAATTTATAGTTGCATGCCTCCTAATATTGTCTGACTAATTAGTCTCAATGCTGAATCTAAGCCTGCTTTATCCTAGTAGTCAATTAATATCCATTTCCTGAAGTATCTCTGTAATTATGCACATATATCTATTTTTCAGCGTTACTCACACTTAATAGTAATAATAAATATATGAGAGGCAGCATACTCATCTAATGCCAAACATTGGTTTGTTAATATCACAGTGTAGGCACTTGTACTGCTTATATTTTCTGAAGGAAAGAATTTGAGATTAGCACTTTGAAATAACTTTCTAAGACCATACAACCAATAAGAGGGGAGGTAGGTTTAAACACTATCAGTGAATTCAACAATATTGTTTTAGCTTCAAAGCTAGAATAACTTATCACCTAGAACATTTTACCAGCTATCTTTAAAAGATATTCTTCCATTCTACTTCCTGCACTCAAGATCTTTGCTAGAAATCAATCTCTTGGGGCTTCTTTATTGAAAACTGGCCAGTGTTTCTCCATGAATCTCAATATAACACTCAAACTCAAATTATGGTTTTGTAAAATCCACTCTGCTTAACCATTTTAGGTCATTCCTCTTCCTACTCCCTGCTTTTTTCTCTGCTGACATAGATACTTCATTTTTCCATTATCTTAAATAAATATATCCTTTTAGTATGATAATAGTGGCTTCATTTTTGAAGTTGTTTCTTCTATTTCTAGTATTGTCAGTTGAATATATAAATTCGAAGAAAAAGTTCTTGACCTGCCTTTGTCCATTGTTTTATCTCAAGAAACTAGAAGGAAACTTAGAATAGCTACACACAAATTGTATTTGCCTTAAGATAAAAAATAGTGTAATGGTATCAAGGTTTTCAGTAATGTAAAAATATTCCCAGCCATTCATTTCACTAATCACTGAGGACAATGACTATTCTTCATGCAATTGTCTAGTCTGTCTAGTACTTAGCTATAGATAACGGCACACAGGTTCTTATAAATAAAATATTTGTTGTACTAATCATGTTACTTTTACCTTATTTCAGGCATTATCTAGACATTTTATCTCATAAAAATGATTAATAACTCTAAATTAACCCTAGTATATAAAATGATTGAGTAGTTAGTTTGAAGGTCATCAAAAATTAATTTCCTCAATGAGTCCCTTCCCACAAGAACCTTTCTCGAGCCTCTTTATACCATCTGATATTAACCCCTTTAACTTTGGATAACTACTCCTAAAACATGTATTTCTCAGTGATTAAAGAGTGATAAGTTCCTGCATATTGTTTCCCATATTGAACTGAGAGTTTCCCCGATCATACAGAGCTTGTTGGACAGGAATCCAGCGCCATTAGTAATCCAATGGACAGTAAAATGTGTTGTTCCTTCTTCTTCCAGTCTGTGATTCCTTCCCTGGAGTTTTAACTGA
Organism: Crocidura indochinensis; assembly: GCA_004027635.1. Taxonomy (NCBI): domain Eukaryota; kingdom Metazoa; phylum Chordata; class Mammalia; order Eulipotyphla; family Soricidae; genus Crocidura; species Crocidura indochinensis. The sequence goes on from PVKC010000785.1 coordinate 52,194, forward strand.
GGGAACATTTTAGAACACCCGAACTGGGGAGTAGGTAAAGAGGGGGCATGGGTACTGTATTAAGGCCAGGCTTGAAATTGTTCCTAAGAGCAATAATCACCCAATGTTCTTGGCTGTAACCCAAGTTGCCTACGTGATAGCCCATTATCCCTGACTCAGCCTTCTGTGTCTAGATAAATGATTCACTCCCAGTGCATTTTTCTGCTCTTACTAAATGGACCCTCTAACCATCACTGTATCTTTCAATTCCAGCTAACAGCTTGGACAGCACTTTTTTTTTTAATGTTACTAGCAAGCACGCTGGGCCAAAGAAATCATGCAGAAGCCTATGTGGCTGTTTTCCACATCATTTGGGAGAATAGAATGGCTTTGCTAAACTCAGGGCAAAATCCATTTCACACGTTATGTTCATTTATGCACTGATGAGTGGTCCGCAGTTTCTTCTACTTCTTGAATCTTAGTCAAAACTTACTGAGCACTGACCACTGTGTGCCAAATGCTTTGCCCAGGTCATCTCATTTGGGAGTCAATCAAACAAATTGAGATGTTCACTCCTTGTATCTTCTGTCACCTCACAGAGGAAAAAAAATACCTCCAAAAACCCATAAATGGCTTGCCCAAAACAACATACCAAGTATGTGAAAGAGAAGGTTTAACTTTAGGATTTGTTTTCATCAAAATGAAAGTTTATTTCTTTTTTAATATAAAATATTATTTAAGCACCATGATTACAAGCATGATTATAGTTGGGTTTCAGTCATAAACAGAACACCTCCCTTCACCAGTGCAACATTGCTACCACCAATGCCCCCACACCCTCATTCCCAAACCATGCCTGTATTGGAGAAAACCATTCTACTTCTCTTGATTTCTTTTTTTTTTCTTTTTCTGCATTTTTAAAATTTCAATCAAAGTGGATTACATATCTTTCACAGTAATATTTTAGGTACATGGTGATTTTAAATCAGGGGCATTCCCACCACCAATGTTGTCCTCCCTCCACCCCTGTTCCCAGCATGCATCTTATATCCCCCTCTTGACTCTCCAGGATGCTAGTATAAGTGGTCCTCTCTGTGTCTAGTAAGTTGTAAATTGAGTATCGATTCTGTTGTCATTGGCTTTGGATTTGGTGTTTAAGTTTGATCTCTTTTTTATTTCTACTTGATGTTCATATGACTGTTTGGTCTTGGTACCCTCCATTATTTCCCCCTCCATTTGTGAGGTGGAACAAGATGGTTCAAAGTGAGCTGAATGAATGGAATAGTTTCATATCTGTTTTAATTTTGTGGACCTTGACATATCATCTCATCTTTTGTTTAGTTTTTGTTTTTGGGCCACACATGGTGAAGCTCAGGGGTTACTCCTCGCCATGTGCTCAGAAATCACTCCTGGCTTGGGTGATCATATGAGATGTGGGGGATCAAGCCCAGGTTCATCCTGGATCAGCTATGTGCAAGGCAAAAGCCCTACAGCTGCACCATAGCTCCTGCCCTTTGTTTTGTTTTTGGATTTTTTTTGTTTGTCTTTGGGTCACACTTGGTGGTACTCAGGGGTTACTCTTGCCCTGCACTCAGAAATCACTCCTAGCAGGTTCGGGGTACCTTTTGAGTGCTGGAAATTGAACTGGAGTCCATCTAGGTTTGGCTATGCTATTGCTTTGGCTCCACCTTTTGTTTTTGATTGTTTGGTTTTTATTTTGGGCCATACCAGATGATACTCAAGGGTGACACCTGACTATACACGCAGAATACACTCCTGACAGAAATGGAGGAACCATATGGGATGCTGAGAATGTACTTGATTGGCTACATGCAAGGCAAGCAAGCACCCTGCTTCATGTATTATCTCTCCAGTCACATAATCTCATTTCTCTATAGTCATGTTCTTTATAATAAATACAAACACACACTCACAACAAGTAGATTAAGTGTTGGTGTTATTAATTACCTCCAAAATGTATTTTCTTAAGTAGGAAGAGAAAAAGACAGGACAGAGTTATAAACAACTCTTGTTTTCAGAAAAAAAGGAAAATCAAAAGGACTCTGGAGGTCTCTAGTTGCACCAAGATTGCAGAGAAAAATCTGAGGAATACCTAATAAAGTTGAGTTTATGGAGTGAATGTGGAGAGATTGATTTGAGTTCGTAGACCATCCTTTGACTTTAGCAATAAAGTGAGCAAAGTTTGACTTTTTGAATGTATTCACCAAGTGAGAGAAAGGGGAAGTAATTTTAAAAGCTCTGTGCATATGTGTATGTTCTCCTTTTTTTGTTTGTTTGTTTATTTATTTGGCTTTGTGGCCACACCAGGCTGCATTCAACAGTTACTCCTGGCTCTGCACTCAGAAAACGCTCCTGGCCGGCTCAGAGGATCTTATGAGATGCCCAGAGATAGCATGAAGGTAGGGCATTTACCTTACATGCAGAAGGATGGTGGTTTGAATCCCGGCATCCCATATGGTCCCCCAAGCCTGCCAGGAGCGATTTCTGAGCATAGAACCAAGAGAAACCCCTGAGCGCAAAACAACAACAACAACAAAATACTTTTGATGTTACTTGGCTTCCCTGCTTTTAAATTACTTTATTATTTGTTTAAAGGCACCTAGAATTTTAAGAGTAGAACTTTCCACTATATGTGCATTGGCTCATTGGCTCGGTAGCACCCACCCAAACTTTCTGTAGCATTTTACCAAACAGGCCCTTCTACCTGTTCTCTTCCATTTCTTGTTCTTCCCGTAATCACTAGGGTTTTCCAAGAGACAAGAGGTTAATTATTTAAATTCTACACAGGAGTGAAAACAAGCAGTAATTGTACTCTACTATTATTCATTTCTTAATTAATTCCTAAGTATTCTTGCATAATAATAGTTCAAGTTTCTTCTATTTGTTTCAACAAGTATTTTACAGTCTTTAAAGGCAAAAGAGTATTGTATTGAATATACACATATGTAATAGCCTTTTAATATCATTAAATTAAAAAATAATAATGTACTTTGTAAGAGAGTCCCAAGAGAATATTTCTGGGGCTAGGGAGAGAGTACATCTAGAGCAGGTAGATAGCACTTACTTTGCATGCTACCAACCCAGATTTGATTTTCCACATCTGCCAGGAGTAATTCCTGCTTGCAAAGTCAGAAGTCACATTTGAGCAGTGGATAAGGGTGTCCTCCAAACTAAAAACAAGCAAACAAACAAACATATTTCTGGTTATCTATGATATAATGCTTTCTCCCCATAAATGGAGACCTAATTTCAGTGAATGAATGCTGGATAACACAGGAAAATTTTTTGAAAAGAAATAAGTTCTATTCTGGAATAGCCTACATATCAATTTGTGTTTGTAATTTTCTCTTTTATTTTACAATGTCCTTGTTGTTCTCTTTCTTCTCTCTCATATTTATTAAAGTCATTTGACTTAAAAAATAAGTCAAAAAAGGAGATTATTTTTTTTGGGGGGGGAAGATCATAACCACCTGTATTCAGGTATTTCTCCTATGCTCAGAGATTACTTCTGGCAAACTCAGGGCACCATGTGGACTGATAAAACCAGGTAGGCTGTTTACAAGGCAAACCCTGCTCATGTACTATGGACTCCATATAAAAGGGAATTTTCTGAACTCTACAATCTCTCTTAACTTTAATTATGATATCTCAAAAACCAGCCTTTAACTCCACAATGAATGGCAAGATCACAGATCATTGACCTCTTATTTTTATGTTTTTGTTTTTTGGGTCACACCTGACAGCGCTCAGTGGTTACTCCTGGCTCTATGCTCAGAAATCGCCCCTGACAGGCTAGGGGGACAATATGGGATGCCAGGATTTGAACCACCGTCCTTCTACATGCAAGACAAATGCCATACCTCCATGCTATCTCTCTGGCTCACAATTTGACCTCTTAGCAACTGTCCATTAGCCATTATTTCAGCTAGAAAACATGTTTAAGTTGAAATTTTATGGACATTAAGAAGGGGGAATCGAAGAAAAGATCACAGGGCAGGGATGAAGAGTCAACAATATGGCTTTAGTCACCTATGACTGAAGTCTAAACCACCCTTCAGAAATAAATGGCAAAAACTAAAAAAGTCAAATGGCAAGCTTCTAATAATCAATAAAAAAATTATATCTTTTCTCTTCAGAAAGTAAGTGAAATCAACTTTTATAAGCATGTGATTACTGAATTCTAGAACTTTAGAGTTAATGGGCCACTTATGATATGATCACTAGATCCTAGACTATACTTGGAAGTATAAAACCTAAGTTATAAAAAACACAAGACTATTTTCTAAGAAATAAATAGTTCATAAACTGTGTCAGAATTTGAAGTTCGTTCTTTAGAATGCTTACAGAGTTGACTAAAAGGTTTTTTGACATGATAAGAATGCATTTTGTTTTCTTCCTGTCAGATTTTCTGTCATCTTGAATGGAATTCTTCCTAGATTTCACATCCATTAATTAATACTTATTGAAAACTTTAAAAGAAAATACCAGGGGACAAAGAAGTAGCACAGTGGTCGGGTGTTTGCCTTGTATGCCTCTGACCCAAGTCAGACCCGGGTTCCATTTCCAGGATCCTATGTGGTTCCCAGAGCATAGGAGCAATTTCTGAGCTCAGAGCCAGGCTAACTAACTCCTGAGCACTTCAGGATGTGGTCCAAAAACAAACAAGCAAACAAACAAAGAAAATACCAAATAAAAAGTGAGAAAATATGCTATGTAAAATAATATGGCATTATGTTTTAGAAGAGAACAGGAATTTAAAAAATCTAAATTTAAATTTGTTTTTAATTTATAATTTGATAACTAAAGAATTTCAATCATATTATTCAAATCTTTTGATACTCAGCTCTCTCTAAATGAAATAAGATAGAAATTCTATGAAGTTTCTAAGATGACTTAGCTTCATTTTTTAAATAATATTTTTATTGAGACCAATATGAATTATGAGTCATTCACAGTTGTATTTCAAGCACAAAGAGGCAGTGAATTAGGACCATTCACACCACCAGTGATGAACTCTTTCCTCCATACTTCCCAGCCTCCCATACCTCCTCCCTTAGACCCTGGATGATTTAATTTTTATCTCAAACAAAATATTATGCTGTGTATAAGAGTACATCTAAAGCAGTTCTAGGTAACTGATTCATAAGTTAGATTAACTTGACATTGATTAATCTTTTATGGCTGAGCCAAGGTCACTTTCTAGAGACCTTATGCCCTCCATTCTAATAGTCACTGTAGAATGTTTATCTGACTATTTTCTCCATCACCCTTTTACATTAACCTTATGTGTTAGCCTTTGCTGTGTATTATATCAAAAGCTCACCAGAAATACCAGTGAATTATATCTATGGTGACAGTCACCTCCTTTGAAAAATTAATCAGCTTCATTAAGCATGAACTTCCATTCGATGTGTTTGTTTTCAGTCTTACAAATTAGGAAAGAAAGGACATAGCCTCTTACTTTATAAATGTTTCTGGCTTGAGAATCTTGTAATCTAGTTTTAGTTCCAATATTCTATTTTTTTTTATTTCAAGTCTAGTCGGCCCTCTATCCTAAAGCTACCTGTTCATGATGCTGTTTAGTCTAATTAACAGATAATAATAAAATGTAGTGATTAAAAATGATGCTTTGAAATTTAAATGACTCCCTATATGTGAGTTTTTGAGAAACATTTAATTTGCTAGAATCTGAGGAATTTCATCAGTAAATGAAAAGTCATTACTACTAATTTTAGGATACATGCTAAATTTTAGTGTGAATTTCTAAATTACCAGGACTTAATAATATACATATAAATTTATATTCCCATCTATGTATATCTTCAAATTGATTTTAATAGTGACTTGTTTTATACTGAATTGTTTGCTTTAAAAGCACATCAAAGTTTTAAACCCAAGTGCCTTTTTGTTTTCTTATTAGATCTTTTTGGGACATACCCGTTTGATGCTCAGGGGTTACTCCTGGCTAAGTGCTCAGAAATTGCCCCTGGCTTGGGGTGACCATATGAGACGCCGGGGGATTGAACCGAGGTCCTTCCTTGACTAGAGCTTGTAAAGCAGACACCTTACCTCTAATGCCACCTTGCCGGCCCCATAAACCAAGTACCTCTTAATGTGAGCTGATTTTATAAAAGGATCTTTTATAGATGACCAAAATAATATAAAGTCATGAGAGTAAATTCTTAGCAAATAAGGCCACTCTACTTATCAAAAAGAAAAGATGCAGACAGATATTTTGAGAGGGAAATCAATGTGGAGAGAATCCACCCATAAGTCAAGAAACTTCAGTGAATACAAGAAGTTATAAGAGGTAAAAAAAAAACATTCTCTGACTTTCATTTCCAAATTTTTATCCTCACAACTATGACACAATGAATTTCTTGTTGTTCTAAGCCACCCAGTTTGTGCTACATTTATTTAATAGTTAAAAGAAAACCAATATAATGTATGAGAATAAAATATAGAAGTATATATTTTAAAATGCTTATCTCACATCTTATTTAAATAGTTTTATCAATGTTTTTTGTTTTTTGAATTCACATTCTGCTCTGCTCGGGGCTTCATCCTGGACCCACTCTAGCTTGGTATGTGGTACCAGGAATGGAACCAGGATTGACGGGCTACACTATTTCTCAGGTTTCTAAATGTGGTTATTGTTGCGTATGTAAACATTTCTAATCTTATCATGATCTGGAATTGTTATGTATAAACATTTCTGATTCTACCCTGATCAGTGATTAGACCCTACCCTAGGGTGTAACCTGGCAGAATTATTGTGTATGTAAACATTTCTTGGGATTAGTATGTTACTGACCCTACCCTAGGGTGTGACCTGGCATTCTGCCCCTGCCCTCGGGTGGTACCTGATTCTGAAGTATAAAACAAGGGTCTGTGGAAGGCAGGGAGCTTTTTTGTTGGAATTGATGCTGAG
>PVKC010000786.1:0-59356 GCA_004027635.1 Crocidura indochinensis
GACCTTGATATCAGACCTGAAACCATAAAATACATAGAACAACATGTAGGCAAAACATTCCAGGGCATTGAGACTACAAGCATATTCAAGGAGGAAAATGCACTCTCCAAGCAGGTGAAAGCAGATATTAACAGATGGGAATATATTAAGCTGTGAAGCTTCTGGACCTCAAAGGAAATAGCGCCCAGGATACAAGAGTCTCCCACTGAGAGGGAGAAACTATTCACCCAATACCCATCAGATAAAGGTCTAGTTTCCAAAATATACAAGGTGCTGACAGAACTTTACAAGAAAACAACAACTAGTCCCATCAAAAAATAGGGAGAAAAATGGACAGACACTTTGACAAGGAAGAGGTACAAATGGCCAAAAGACACATGAAAAAATGCTCCACATCACTAATCATCAGGGAGATGCAAATCAAAACAACTATGAGGTACCACCTCACACCACAGAGAATGGCACATATCACAATGAACGAGAACAAACAGTGTTGGCGGGGATGTGGAGAGAAAGGAACTCTTATCCGCTGCTGGTGGGAATGCCATGTAGTTCAACCTTTATGGAAAGCTATATAGAGATCCTCCAGAAACTGAAAATCGAGCTCCCATACGATCCGGCTCTACCACTCCTAGGAATATACCCCAGGAACATAAAAATACAATAGAAAAAACTCTTCCTTACACCTATATTCATTGCAGCAATATTTACCATAGCAAGACTCTGGAAACAATCTATATGCCCTTCAACAGACAAGTGGCTAAAGAAACTGTGGTACATATACACAATGGAATACTATGCAGCTGTCAGAAGAGATGAAGTCATGAAATTTTCCTACACATGGATGTACATGGAATCTATTATGCTGAGTGAGAAAAGTCAGAGAGAGGGAAAAAATGCAGAATGGTATCACTCATCTATGGGTTTTAAGAAAAATGAAAGACATTTTGCAATAATAATAATTTTCAGACACAAAAGAGAAAAGAGCTGGAAGTTCCTGCTCACTCATGAAGCTCACCAAAAAGAGTGATGAGTTTAGTTATAGAAATAACTACATTTTGAACTGTCCTAATAATGAGAATGTATGAGGGAAATGGAGAGCCTGTCTAGAGTACAGGCGGGGTGTGGGTGGGGAGGAGGGACATTTGGGACAATGGTGATGGGAACGTTGTACTGGTGATGGGTGGTATTCTTTACATGACTGAAACCCAAACACAATTATGTATGTAATCAAGATGTTAAATTAAAATATTAAAAAAACAAAATATAACATTTTTAAAACTAAAATTAGCTATAGATAAACTCCTGTTATTAGGCATAACATGACCACATTACATTTCCATGTTTTATAATACTCAAAGTTAGTGGGAAAGGATTAACTTTGATAGGAAAGTTGCAAAAAGCTAACCAAGCTGAAAAAATAAAATGATAACATAAAAGGCTATCCAAGCACTAACCAGATTATTATATCCTGCGTAAGACTTTAATCACACCATCATGAGATAAAAGAATATCACAAAATAATTTTTATTGACCTAATATCATTCTAATTTACATTTTATTATACAAATAAGTAGGGAGTAAAAGCATTTGTAACTACTAAGGGGGCAGCCTTGTGCTGTGGGTAAAAAGAAAGTGACAAATGGAGGAAGGTTACAGTGGTGGTAGAACTAATGTTGGGATATTGGCACCTAACAATATTATAAACAAGATTTTTTGTTGGTTTTGTTTTGTTTTGTTTTGTTTTTCTGTTCGTTTTTCATCCATACCAGGTGATGCTCAGGGGCTGCTCCTGGCTATGTGTTCAGAAATCGCTATTGGGTACTGAAGCCTCATCCCCCCATTCTTCCTAAGCAACTTGACCTTACCTGCAAGACCTGCTTTGACTAGAGAGTATTATGACCTTTTGCCCTTTCTGCTAGCATAGAGAGGTATGAAGAAAAGACATGGCCAGACAAGTTAAGACGCAGGGCAAGCTAGGGATAGCATGCATAAATGGTTGAGATTGACCACACGTATGGTGGTTAGGGCATGAATAAAGTTGATGCTTCCTGAAGCCTGCCTGTGAGTGAGTTCAATACCCATCGCTTTCCTGGGTCTCAGACCCGCCAGCTAATGGGGGATGAAGCCATGTGGTTGTGGCCTAAGAATAAAGGCCTCTATCCAACGCCATCCAGCACCATCATCAATTATTTAATTCTTCAGGGTACGTGGACCATATGGAATGCTGGGGAATTGAATCACAGTTGATCAGCCACCTTGACCAGCCACCTGCAAGGCAAATGCCACACTGCTGTGTCACCACAACGGCCCCTATCAACAATTTTTTAAATCAAATATTTAAATGACTTTAAAAATTATGAAATGAAAATATGCTGGTATTTGGAATTCATAGAAATTCCTCAGTACAAATCCAGAAACGTTGTTGAATATTCAATGATACTATAAAATATGGAATGATTATATGATTTAAAAGTATATTAATTAAAGAAATATATTTAAAATAATTTGGCTTGGATGCAGAACTATCACACAAGAATTAGGGTGCCTTAAACCTGAGTTAACCCTGAGGTAACTAAGTTAACCCTGAGTGCAACTGACCTGGGTTTAACCACAGCAATGTCTGTGATTCCCTGAACACCACCAGGAACAATGCCTGGACATTTCCAGTTATGCCTTCAAACTTGCAAAAGTATTCTAAATATCACTTTTATTAAAAAAAAAATGATTGCTTTGGAATATTACTCAACCACAAAAAAGCAAAAAGATTAAATTATGAATTTGTTACTATGTGCATGAAATAAGACAAAGTATTACACTGCTTGAAATAAGAGAAAATGAAACTAATAGTGAATGACTTTTTAGTATATGGAATATAAAGAAAATAGCAAGAATCAAAAATTATCCTGTGGTAATTTAACATCTTAAGTGTTAAGCTACTGTGATGATTTTGCCAAACTGGCTAAACAGAGAGGAGATATTGCCCTAAGACATTGATGGAGAACATTGGCAGTTTAGTGAATATGTCTGTGTCTATGTTAAATAATCTATGTCTGAAACGACTACAAATGGTATTAGAAATCATTGTGCCTAATTAAAACCTGAAAGGAAACAATTGTTTGGAAAATGTAAATTCAGAAATGTGAATTGAGAAGGGCTTTAAGAGTTATATAAGGTATCTGAGATGCAGATATTTAGAAAATCCTACCTTACTAAAGAAATATGGTGAGCTGCTTCAGCCCTTCAACAGACAGATAGCTAATGAAACTGTGGTACATATACACAGTGGAATATCATGCAGCCATCAGGAGAGATGAAGTCATGAAATTTTCCTATTCATGAATATACATGGAATCTACCATGCTGAGTGAAATAAGTCAGAGGGAGAGAGAGATGCAGAATAGTCTCACTCATCTATGGGTTTTAAGGAACATAAAAGTCATTTTTACAAAAATCCTCAGAGACAATGAGAGGAGGGCTGGAACTTCCAGCTCACTTCATGAAGCTCACCACAAAGAGTCGTCAGTGCAGTTATAGAAATAACCACACAGAGAACTACCATAGCCACGTGAATTAATGAGGTAACTGGAAAGCCTGTCTGGAGTACAGGTGGGGGTGGAGTGGGAGGGAGGGAGACTTGGGACACTGGTGGTGGGAATGTTGCACACTGGTGAGGGGCGGGGTGTTCTTTACATGACCGAAACCTAATCGCAAACATATATGTAATCAAAATGTTTAAACAAAGAAAAAAATTTAAAAAATAAATAATACTTTTAAAAATTTATATTTACAATGGTGTACAAATCCTATTATATTCCTGTTCTTTTAAAAGTAATTAAACTTAAGATTATTATTCTATGATCTTCTAAGACTGAGTGAGTACTTTCATTTCTAGTATATATAAAATAAAGAATATTTAATTTTCTATATTACACAATTATTTCAAAATGAAACAGTTTTCTTAAAAGGAAACTTTAATCTAGTCTAAAGTGGACTAAAAATTTCAGCTTATGAAACAGATTAGAACAATATATTAGTTAAAACAAAATATAGAGGGGCTGGAGTAATGGCATAGTAGGAGGGTGCTTGCCTTGCACTCAGAATAAACAACCCAGAATGAACCTGCATTAGATCCCTGGCATCCCATACAGTCCCCTAAACCAGGAGCGATTTCTGAGTCTGCAGGAATGTGAGTCACTAACCTCTGACGACATAACCTTTAATATGTGATTAGGCAGGTAGTACAAATTTAAAAAGTATATAATAATAACAAGGTATACTGGCCTAAGTAACTATGAGGAATGGCAGAGAAAGTCTAGAGAAACAATATTAAGTGAAGAAATACATTGCACAGGGGCCAGAGTGGTGATGCTAGAGGTAAGGTGTCCGCCTTGGGTGTGCTAGCCTAGGACAGACCACATTTTGATCCCGTGGCTTCCCATATGGTCCCCCAAGCCAGGAGCCAGTTCTGAGCACATAGCCAAGAGTAACCCCTGAGTGCCAATGGTTGTGGCCCAAAAACAAACAAACAAATAAACAAACAAAAATACAATATACACGTGTGGAAATCAGATATTATTAGCATAAAGGTAGTATTCCATTTTTGTTTTAGTTTAGTTGTTTTAATTTAAAGTTTCAAATCAATTAAAATAAATTATAATTTATTTATTTATATTTTATTCTAACCTTAAAAATGATGGCTTCCAGTTTCAGTCTATATGGTAGATCATGGAATCAATAAACCAGATTTTGCTGACTGTAAACAGATAAATAAAATAAAATAAAATACAGAGTACCTAGTAGCAAAATCTTTTTACAACTCAAAATTATTATTTTAACATAATCACTCTACCAAATATAACAATTGTGCTTGAAAGTTAACAGAAACATTACATATTAGCAAAATCTCAGTATTCTTCACCTTCACATATGTATTCTACATATTAGCAATACATATGTATTCTACATATTCTTCACCTTCACATATGTATTCTACATATTAGCAAAATCTCAGTATTCTTCACCTTCACCTTGCTGAGACACTTAAGAAAACTCACTTTTGTTGTTGGTTTTCATATGGGTTTATTGAACACTATCCAATCTCATGCCTTGATTTGTATTAGTGATATTATTTAATATTTATCTTTTTGGCTCTAATATTATTTAATACAAAGTCCCTTTATCTAATTCAATCAATTGACCTTCCCTCAGCATGGATGACTGACCACGATTTCTAATAGCGAAAGTGAAGAGAAATCTCATCAGAAGACCCACTTAGAAGCCTCCTTCAGTTTGATGACTGATCAAGATTTCTATTTGTGAAGCTGACATTCTGTATGTTAGAAACAAACATTTTTGGCCTAAATATGAATCTCTGTCTTTTGTATTGTGTATATAGTTGAAATTTTTACTTCCTAACATAAGGATTATTATAAGCAAATATAGCCTTGATTAAATTTCTCATCACCTGAAAAACTCAGCACCAAAAGACACTTAAAAACATCTTTTTTCCTCTTTGTCTTTAAAATGCCCTTGCAGTTCTGCTTTTGGAACATCTCTAAAGAACCTTGAGCACTTGTTAACTAATTTTTACCTCAGAATCAACATCAAAAATGTTTGGCCAGGATATAGCATTGGCCTGTTGAACTTTTACCAGGTATAAAACTTGCATCCCTTTTAGATATAGCTTATCTTCTTTATTTGCCCCCTTATACAAAAAACAAAACAAAACAAAACAAAAAAACGTCTCTTCTCAGAAATAGGAAGCTTGGCAGGGAAACCTAGTTCCTTGCTAAAACCCCTAATTTATATCAGACACAAGCTGGACAGGAACTTCTTTGAGATGTTAAAATTAACCTGCTCTTTTTAATTCTGGATTCTTATTTGAAATTTATCTATTCATCAGATCTGTGTACCACCTAAAGCCAGGAGAATTGTTTTGTATTTCAAAAAAAAGTATACTAATAAAAGATTCTGTTAATAAAAAAGATACCTGTACTTTGCATAGAAACTAATATGAGCACTGTTTTCGTAACAGAAAAAAACTGACTGGCAAAAGCCCCCATTTATACCCCAATTTTTCAACTTAAAAATCAGAATGCTTTTCTCCCACATAACCTTGTGTGTTTCCTCATTTATTAATATTTTATCACTATTAATGAATTTAGTCTCCTAGAGAGAATTTAAAGAAGTTCTCTAATGCAACTGCATCAAAGCTAGTCACAGATTTCTATCTCTACCCAAGTTGTAGTAAGATGAAAACTTTTTCATTTTTTATATTTGAGCAATATTGTGATATATACACCCAAATATCTACTCGTTGCTTATTGAAGGGTTATTTAAATTTTTTGCATGTAAATAGTGTTAAATGAGGGACTGGAGGGATGGCATGAAGGTAGGGTGTTTGCCTTGCATGCATAAAGATGGTGGTTCAAATACCGGCATCCCATAATAGTCCCTTGAGCCTGCTTGGAGCGATTTCTGAGCATAGAGCCAGGAGTAAAGCCTGAGCACTGCTGGGTATGACCCAAAGCAAAGAAAAGAAAAAAATTCTGTGAAATGAAAATAGAAGTGCTGATATCTTTTTGAATAGGTATTGTGTCTTAAAATATATAACTAATGATGGAACTTCTGGATCAGAGGCTAGTTCTATTTTTAATTTCCAAAGGCATCACCATTCTTCAGAGGCTATAGAAACTTAAATTTAAGCAATCCATCCTCACTGGCATTTGTAAATTTTGTTCCTTGAGATATATCTAACTAACTAGTCTTATGGAATATGCCTTTCTTATTTACATTTCCCTGGTAGTTATTTATGAAAAAAAGATGTTTGTGTGCCTATAGGAATCTTTGTGCTATTTTTAAGAAGATATTACTTAGATCTTCTTTCTATGATGAGGATTTTTTATTTCTTGTCTACATTTGTGAGCGCTTTACTTTAGTTGTTAGCATTTTTAACATTTTATCCTTAGCATAACAATATTTATCTATACTTTATGTTAATATTTAAACATCACTGATATTTACATGTCTTGAAACCTTTTTTAAACTATTTAAAAAAGTCTTTACACTTAAAATTTGGACCATACAATGTTTTTCCATATTATCTCATACTCAGTATACATTAAAACATATAATTTCAATAATATAAATATTATATTAATATTATAATGTTGCATTTATAAAGCAAGCATTCATTTATACCATAAGTATTCTAATTATTAATAGCATTTGGCAAAAGTGAAGCATATATACAAAAATTATTTTATATTGATGCATCATAATAGCTAAAATTCATAGATAAATCTATGATTCACCCTTAATGTTGCATATTCTATTTTGCACTATTAAATATTAAAATATTAATTAATTTAAATATTAAAATATTTTGGAAAATATTAATTTTAATGCCACACATTATTTTCACAGTGTTAAAATTTTTTGTATTACTGCCCACACCTTGAGAAATAATTGATCTTTATACTATCTGCATAGTTTTGCTTTTTCTAAAATGACACATAATTGCAATCATCTTTTCAAATTGGCTTATTTCAATTAATGATATGTATTTAATATTTTCCATAAATTTTATTATAATGTTTTATTTCTTTTTAGGGTAAATAATATGAGGTCTAAATGTACAGTTTGTTTTGTCATCCACCTTAAGAAGAACATTTTTATTGTTCCCATTTTTTGGAATTATAGATAAAACTAATTTTAAAAGTTTTTTATGTAGACATCAGTTTCCAACTCTTTTGGAAAAGTTACAAAGAACTCAATTGTCATATAAATGACTGTGTATATATGTATATATATTCCATATAGTTTTGTATGAAAAAAAGGACTTTTAATGTAGCTATCTAATTTTGCATTCCAGCTATAATAAAAGAGATTCCTTATTCTATGTCATGTCACCATTTATTGATTTGATTGTTCATATTTGGCAATAAAACTTTTTGTTTCATTGCTTAGTATTTTCCTGTGACATACATTTTGAAGTAATTTTTGTATACCTGTATGTGTGTCTTATATACATATTGATGAGTCTATAAGCTATGGTAAATTTGTAATAAGCATATTTATTTCGTATCATTTTAATCCATTAATTTTATTAATGACCATTTATCATATTTGCTTTTTCTACTTTGGGGGCCACACCCAATGATTCTCAGGGGTAACTCCTTGCTCTGTGCTCAGAAATTGCTCTTGGCTTGGGGGGCTGGGATATTGGGGGGATTGAACTGTGGTCCGTCCTAGGTCAGCCACATGCAAGGCAAATGCCTTAGTACTGCATCACTGCTCTGGTCCCTCATATTTGTCTTTCAAAAATGTTTTTTCTACTCATTGGTTTTTCTTCTCATCTTTGGAAAACTTAAAGTAGCTATTGTAAATATTATAATAAATAAAGTTTACGTGAAAAAACTGAGATTGTGAGAATATATTGTCAAAATTTTATTTGGTTTGGCCATAAAACAAAAATAAAATTAAATATTACTGTTCCAAATATTACACATCTCAGATAATAATTAAAAATAAGAACAAACAAGAAATAAATAGAAAATAAGTGCATAGTAAATAAATTTGCAGTTTTAAATAGAATAAAGGGAAGAATTCAATAGGAATAATTTTAAGCAAAAATGATATTAGGAGTACCAATATGCATCTAGAAAGAAAGCATTCTAAGAAAATAAATATAATATTTAATGGGTTTTCCCCTTAATATATTATAATACAGGAAAGAGACCAGTGTAATGAGTGAAAATTCAGAAAATCACACAAAAAGAGATGTTTGAATGCTATCTTTGGATTTGATAAAGTGAAAATTAGGTGCTTCGAGTCTAACATGATCTGGTTTAAAAGTTAAAATGATCACCTGGTTTACCAGAAAGCAAGAAAAGCATAAATATGCACTCAAGTTTCAAGAGTAATTGCAAAATAAAAAAGAAACAATTGTGGAAATAAAAAATAACTGACAATCTATGAATATCCCTATAAAGACCATCAATGTTGAGAAAGGAAAGTGAAAGTTAAAAATTTCCATCAAAGCATATCTCTCTTCTTCCTATCCTGCTTGGAGTTTTATGATAAATCAAATTATCTATATTTATTTAATATGTATATATAGCTCCTGTCTATGAAACGTGTCTATAGATTATTTCACTTGTTTATGTACTCTTTTTCAGTATGGTGTGTAAGTTGCAGAAATATTTAAATTTTGACTAAGAAACTATCTAAAGAAATAGAGGGGTGATAAACAGTGAGTGTTTGCCTGTGCGTGTTTTTCCACTGTCCTGTCTCCTGTACCTCTTGGAAGTGGGCCAAAAAGGACCCAGAAAAATAGCTCTCCTAGAGGCTCATCAAAGGGCCAGAACACCAAGGAACTGTGTTCGACCATGAAAACTGGCTATCCATATTTGGTGTTCTGCAAAAAGGTAAGTCCCCTGTTTGTGACGTCAGGGTGGAAATATCTACACAGCTCAGTTGTTCCCGACTATGAGAAACTGTGAGTGTTGCCTATGCATGTTCTTCCACTGTCCTGCCTCCTGAACCTCTTGGGAGTGGGCCGAAAAGAACTCAGAAAAATAGCTCTCTCAGAGGCTCCAGAAGAGCATGTCCACTGCACTTTGCTTCAAGGCCACACACTTTTTCTAACCATAAACCCTACTACAAAACGCAGGAAAAAAAAATCACACTACAAGTGCGACAATGGGAAAACCACACAGGCAAAAACCATGTACAGAGAATGAAGATGATAACGTGATGAACTAAAAAATTCCAACCATCTGATTAAATTCTTGGATAAGCAGTCTAGAATAGAAATATGGAAGATGTCTGTAGAACTCAAAGAAAGCATAGATGGATCTGTACAGAACACAAGGACAGATTTCAGAAACTCCAAACTGAAATAACAGATATGAAAACATAGTAGTTCAACTGAAAAACTCAGTGGATAGCCTCTTTAGAGGTTAACAGCAGCTTAAGACAGAATCAGCATGCTGGAAGATGAGATGCAGAAAAACTCAACACAGCAGAAGAAAAGAACCTTAAGATCAGGCAATGGAAAAAGTACTCAAGGAATGTGAACAGATGAAAATAGAAGTCTTTGATAAACTGAACAGAAACAACATAAGAATCATTGGAGTCCCAGAAGCCCAGGTAGGAGATTCCCCAGGAAGAATCAACTGTCAAGCACATCATCAAAGATATACTCCCAGAGTTAAAGACTGCATGTAATCAAATGCTGCATGCCCGAAGAGTAACAGCTAAGAGAGACCCAAAGAAAAACACCCCAAGACACATCCTTGTTACAATGACAAACACACCGATAGAGATAGAATAATGAAAGCAGCAAGATCAAAAATTACATTCAGGCTCTGCTAAGGAAACTGTGGACTGAGGGGAGTCTTTTCCTGTGCTTCTGTCTTTTCTGAATTCCTGGAGCTCTCCCCAAAAACCAGAGCACTGGGAAATGAATCCAGAAATCACTGCATTCTGAAGCTGCCAGCTAGCTAATGAGTGAGTAAGATCTGGCTGTGGAGATTCCCAATTGGAGAGCTGATAGCTCCTCCTGCGGGAGACTCCACCCTACTGCACTCTGCTAAGGGAACTATGGACTGTGGGGTGTCTTTTTTGAATTCCTAGAACCCTAGAAGAGCGTGGCCGCTCTGCTTCGCTTCGCAGCCGCACACTCTTTCTAACCAATAAACCCCATCACAACACGCAGGAATAAACCACACTACTGGTGTTACAACGTGGAAAGCTCGTAGGCAAACACTATGCACTGAGAATGAGAATGATGGCTTGGATGACCTTAAAAATCACAACCCTCTGCTTAACCTCTCAGAGAAGGAACTTAAATTAGAAATATGGAATATGTTTGCAAAACTCCAAGAAAGCATAGATCGATCAGAACAGAACACAAAGACAGAACTCAGAAAACTCCAAACTGAAATAGCAGGCCTGAAAAACATGGTAGCTCAACTGAAAAGCTCAGTCAATGCCCTCAACACCAGGGTAACAGCAGCTGAAGAGAGAATCGGAGTACTGGAAGATGTGATGCACAAAAACTCAACACAGCAGAAGAAATGGGAAAATAAACTTATGACAAACGATCAGGCAATGGAAAATGTACTCTAGGAATGTGAACAGATGAAAATTGAAGTCTTTGATAAACCCAAAAGAAAAAATATAAGAATCTTTGGAGTCCCAGAGACCCAAGTAGGAGATCACCAGAAAGAATCAACTGTCAAATATATCATCAAAGAGACAATAACAGAGTTAATGACTATGTGCAATCAAATCCTTCATGCCCAAAGAGTATCAGCCAAGAGAGACCCAAAGAAAAACACCCAGACACATCCTCATTACAATGACAAATCCTACAGATAGAGATAGAATACTGAATGCAGCAAGATCAAAAAGGGGAATTATATTCAAAGGAACATACCTAAGACTTAAAGCAGACATGTCACAAGAAACTCTCAAGGCCAGAAGACAGTGGTGGGATATTGTTACAAGACTGAAAGAAATGAATGCCTCACCGAGAATATTGCACCCAGCCCGACTGACATTCAGGTTTGAAGGAAGTATACATAGCTTCATGGATAAGCAACAGCTTAAAAACTTCACCGAAGACTAACCAGCCTTAAAGGAAATACTGATAGGTCTACTCTAAGACAAGGGAGACCAACAAACACTGGATACTTATCTACAAAGATGACATAAAACCCTATGCCAATCATCTCCCTCAATGTTAATGGACAAAATTCACCAATTAAAAGACACAGAGTGGCAAAGTTGGTCAAAACAATGAAACCAACCTTCTGCTGCCTACAGGAAACACATCTGAGTAGGCAGAATAAATATAGACTCAAAATCAAAGACAGGAGAAAAATCATAGAAGCAAACAATACCTTCAAAAAAGCTGGGGTGGCCATATTAATATCTGATGACGCCAACTTTATACTCAGAAAAGTGGTAAGGGACAAAGATGGACATTGTGTTCTAATTAAGGGATATGTGCAACAGAAGAAATCAGACTATTTAACATATATGCACCCAATGAGAAACCAGCAAATTATCTAATACAGTTACTCACAAATCTGAAAGAAGAAATCAATGATAACGCAATAATTATGGGAGACCTCAACATGGCCCTATCAACACTCGATAGGTCAACCAGAATGAAACCCAACAAAAATATACTGGTCCTGAAAGGAGAAATAGAAGAAAGAGGATGAGTAGATGTATATAGGACACTTCATTCCAAGAAAACCTGGATATACATTCTTCTCCAATGTACATGTGTCATTCTCCAAGATAGACTACATGATGACACATAAAACATGCCTCCATAAAATCAAGAGAATAGATATCTTGCAAGCTACCTTTGCCAACCACAAGGCTCTGAAATTAGATGTAAACTACAAAGCCACACACAAGAAAAACATTAACAGCTGGAAATTAAACACCCTGCTATTGAACAGTCAGTGGGTCCGAGATCAAATCAAAAAGGAAATCAAAACTTTCCTGGAAACAAATGATAATGAAGACACCACTACCCAGAATCTATGGGACACAACAAACGCGGTCCTGAGAGGAAAATTTATAGCTCTACAAGCACACATCAGGAAGGAAGAAGGGGCATACTTGAATAACCTAATGACACAGCTCAAAAAATTAGAAAATGACCAACAAAAGGAACCAAAAATAGGGAGACAGAAGGAAATTACAAGGCTGAAAGCAGAACTCAATGAAGTGGAAAACCGAAAATCAATCCGAAAGATCAACGAAAGCAGAAGTTGGTTCTTTGAAAAATAAACAAGATTGATAGGCCATTGGCAAAACTCACAAAGAAAGAGAGGGAGAAATCTGATAACACGTATTAGAAATGAAAAGGGGGAGATCACGACAGATACTGCAGAGATACAAAGGGTAATCAGAAACTACTTCAAGAAACTTTATGCTACTAAATATGAGAACCTGGAAGAAACGGAAAAGTTCTAGGACTCATATAACCTTCGACATTTAAATAAGGAGGAGATAGATTATCTAAATGTCCCCATAACCACTGAGGAAATTGAAAATATAATCAAATATCTGTCAAAAAAGAAAAGCCCAGGCCCAGATGGATTTCCTAATGAATTTTTTCAATTCTTTCAGGAGGAGCTACTACCAATCCTAGCCAGGTTGTTTCATGAAATTGAAACAACGGGGGTCTGCGAGATAGCATGGAGGTAAGGCGTTTGCCTTTCATGCAAAAGGACATCGGTTTGAATCCCGGTGCCCCATATGGTCCCTCGTGCCTGCCAGGAGCAATTTCTGAGCATGGAGCCAGGAGTAACCCCTGAGCACTTCCGGGTGTAACCCAAAAACCAAAAAAAAAAAAAATTGAAAAAACGGGAATACTCCCAAACAGATTTTATGAAGCTAACATCATCTTGATACCAAAACCAGACAGAGATGCTGCTAAAAAAGAAAATTACAGACCAATAACTCTGATGAATGCCAATGAAAGATTTTCAATAAAATCCTGGCAAATAGGATCCAATGTGTCATCAAGAAGGTCATACACTATGATCAAGTAGGTTTCATTCCAGGAATGCAGGGTTGGTTTAACATCAGTAAATCTATCAACATCATACACAACATCAACAAGAAGAAAAATAAATATAACATGATCATATCAATAGACGCAGAGAAAGCATTTGATAAGGTCAAACACCCATTCTTGATCAAAACTCTCAGAAAGACATGACTGGAAGGATACTTTCTCAACTTAGTTGAAGCCATTTACCACAAGTCAATGGCAAATATTATCCTTAATGGAGAAAAACTAAAAGCCTTTCCTCTAAATTCTGGTAGAAGACAAGGCTCTCCGCTCTCATCACTCCTCTTCAACATAGTACTGGAAGTTCTTGCTATATCGATGAGGCAAGTAAAGGATATCAAATGAATCCAGATAGGAAAGGGAGAACTTAAGCTCGCATTGTTTGCAGACAACATGATACTCTACCTAGAAAACCCTAAAGAGTCTACCAAAAAGTTTCTAGAAATAATAGACTGATATAGCAAGGTGGCAGTATATAAAATTAACACACAGAAATCAATGGCCTTTTTATATACTAACAATGATAGGGAAGAGAAGGAAGATAAGAAGGCAATCCCATTCACAATAGCACCACACAAAATCAAATATCTTGGAGTCAACTTGACCAAAGACACGAAGGACCTATACAAAGAAAACTATAAAGCACTGCTCCAAGAAATAAGGGAGGACATACCGAAATGGAAACATATTCGCTGCTCATGGATTGGCAGGATTAACATCATTAAAATGGCAATACCCCCCAAAGCAGTATACAGATTTAATGCCATCCCTATAAAGATACCCATGACATTCTTCAAAGAAGTGGATCAAACACTTATGAAGTTCATCTGGAACAATAAACACCTTAGAATAGCTAAAGCACTCCTAGGGAAAAGGAAAATGGGAGGCATTACTTTCCCCAACTTTAAACTGTACTATAAAGCAATAGTTATCAAAACAGCATGGTATTGGAATAAAGACAGACCTTCAGATCAGAGGAATAGGCTTGAATTCTCAGTGTTCCCCAGACATACAAATACAAAAATTTTGACAAAGGAGTAAGAAATCCTAAGTGGAATAGGGAAAGCCTCTTCAACAAGTGGTGCTGGCAGAACTGGTTAGCCACTTGCAAAAAAGCGAACATAGACCCCCAGTTAACATCATGTACAAAGGTGAAATCCAAATGGATTAAAGACCTGGATATCAGACCTGATACCATAACGTATATTGAACAACACGTCGGTAAAACAATCCATGACATCGAGATGAAGGGCATCTTGAAGGAGGAAGCTACACTTTCCAAACAAGTGGAAGCAGAGATCAACAGATGGGAATACATTAGACTGAGAAGTTTCTGCACCTCAAAAGAAATAGTGCCCAGAATACAAGAGTCACCCACAGAATGGGAGAAACTATTCACTCTACACCCATCAGATAAGGGACTAATATCCAAAATATACAGGGCACTGACAGAACTATACAAGAAAAAAAACATCTAATCCCATCAAAAAATGGGGAAAAGAAATGAACAGCCACTTTGATGAAAAAGAAATACAAATGGCTAAAAGGCACATAAAAAATGCTCCTCATCATTAATCATCAGGGAGATGCAAATCAAAACAATGATGAGATACCACCTCACACCACAGAGATTGGTGCACATCACAAATAATGAGAATAATCAGTGCTGGAGGGGATGTAGAGAGAAAGGAACTCTTATCCACTATTGTTGGGAATGCCATCTAGTCTAACCTCTATGGAAAGCAATATGGAAATTCCTCCAAAATCTGGAAATTAAGCTCCCATTCGACCCAGCTATTCCACTCCGTGGGATATATCCTAAGAACACAAGAATACAATACAAAAACCCCTTCCTCACACCTATATTTATTGCAGCATTATTCACAATAGCCAGTGTCTGGAAACAACCAATATGCCCTTCAACAGACGAATGGCTAAAGAAACTGTGGTACATATACACAATGGAATATTATGCAACTGTCAGGAGAGATGAAGTCATGAAATTTTCCTATACATGGATGTACATGGAATTTACCATGCTGAGTGAAATAAGTCAGAGGGAGAGAGAAAAACGTAGAATTTTCTCACTCATCTATGGGTTCTGAGAGAAATGAAAGTCATTTTTGCACCAATCCTCAGAGATAATGAGAGGAGGGCTGGAACTTCCAGTTCACTTCATGAAGCTCACCACAATGAGTGGTGAGTGCAGTGATAGAAATACCTACACAGAGAACTATCCTAATCATATTTATGAATTGGGGAACTGGAAAGCCTGTATGGGGTACAGGTAGGGGTGGGTTGGCATGGAGAGAGATTTGGGACATTGGTGGTGGGAAAGTTACACTGGTGAAGGGGGTGTTAAAAAAAAGTTAAAAAAACATATAACAAAATCAAAAAAGAAAAAAATACATTGAAAGGAGCATCACTAAGACTTATAGCAGAATGTCACGAGAAACTCTCAAGGCCAGAAGACAGTGGTGGGATATTGTGACAAGACTGAATGAAGTAGATGTCTCACCAAGAATACTGCACCCAGCTCAACTCACATTAAGGTTTGAAGGAAACATACATAGCTTCATGGATAAACAACAGCTCAGAAACTTCACAGATGAAAATCCAGCCTTAAAGGAAAAACTGAAAGGTCTACTTTAAGACAAGACAGACCAACAAACACAGCAATCTAATCTACAAAGATGACATTAAATCCTATGACAAGCATCTCCCTCAATGTCAATGAACTAAATTCACCAATTAAAACACACTGAGTGGGAAAATGGGTCAAAAGATGAATCCAACCTTCTGCTGCTTACAAGAAACACACCTGAATAGTCAGAATAACATAGACTCAAAATCAAAGGCTGGAGGAAAATCATCCAAGCAAACAGCACCTTTAAAAAAGCGGGGGTGGCCATATTAGTATCTGATGACACCAACTTTATACTCAGAAAAGTTGTAAGGGACAAAGATGGACACTATATACTAATCAAGGGATATGTGCAACAGGAAGAAATCAAAGTATTAAACAAATATACATGCAATGAGAGAACAGCAAATTATCTAATACAATTACTGACAAATCTAAAAGAAGATATCAATAATAACACAAAAATTGTGTGAGACCTGAACATGGTCCTGTCAACACTCTATAGACCAACCAGACTGAAACCCAACAAAAACATACTAGCCCTGAAAAGAGTAATGGAAGAAAGAAGACAAGCAGATATATATAGAACACTCCACCCAAAAAAACCTGGATACACATTCTTCTCCAATATATATGAGTCATTCTCCAGGATAGACTGCATGCTGACACATAAAATATACCTTCATGAAATCAAGTGGTTAGAAATCTTGCAGGCTACCTTTGCTGACCACAAGGCTTTGAAATTAGATGTGAACTACAAAGGCACACAGAAGGAAAACTTTTACAATTGGAAATTAAACAGCCTGCCTCTGAACAACCAGTGTGTCTGAGATGAAATCAAAGAGAAAATCAAAACTTTCCTGGTAACAAATGATAATGAAGACATAAACTGCCAGAATCTATGGGACACAGGAAAAGCTGTCCTGAGAGGAAAATTTATAACTTCTCAAGCACACATCAGGAAGGAAGAAGGGGCCTACCTGAATACCTTAATGACGCAGCTCATAGAATTTTAAAGTGCTCAACAAAGGACCCAAAAATAGGGAGACAGAAAGAAACAAAAAAGCTGAGAGCAGAAATCAATGAAGTGGAAACCCCAGAAACAATCCGAAAGATCGACGAAAGCAGAAGTTGGTTCTATGAAAAAATAAACAAGACTAATAGACTATTGGCAAAACTATCAAAGAGAGAGAAACTTGATATCAATTGATTACCAATGAAAATGGGAGAACATGAGAGATACTGCAGATCTAAAAGGGTACAGACAACTTTGAGAAACTTTATGCTACTAAACATGAGAACCTAGAAGAAATGGATAAATTCTTGGACACTTATCATCTTTCACAGTTATGTAAGGAGGGTGTAGCATATCTAAACACCCCCATCACTACTGAGGGAATTGAAACTGTAATGAAACGTCTGCCCAAAAAGAAAAGCCCAGGTCCAGATGGATTTACTAATGAATTGTTTCAAACCTTTCAAGAGGAGCTACTACCAATCCTAGCCAGGCTCTTCCATTAAATTGAAAAAATGGGAACACTCCCAAACAGCTTTTATGAAGACAACATCACCTACATATTTAAACCAGACAGAGATGCTGACAAAAAAGAAAATTACAGACCAATATCCCTGATGAATGCAGATGCAATGATCTTCAACAAAATCCTGGCAAATAGGATCCAATGCATCATCAAGAAGATCATACACTATGACCAAGTAGGCTTCATCCCAAGAATGCAAAGATGGTTCAACATCAGTAAATCTACCAAAATCATACACACATCAACAAGAAGAAGAAAAAATCACATGACCATATCAATAGACGCAGAGAAAGCATTTGATAAGGTCCAACACCCATTCTTTTTTTGGGGGGGGGTTTGGGCCACACCCGGTGACGCTCAGGGGTTACTCCTGGTTATTCGCTCAGAAGTCGCTCCTGGCAGGCACAGGGGACCATATGGGGAACCGGGGGATCGAACCGCAGTCCGTCCTAGGTTAGCGCAGGCACCTTACCTCCAGCGCCACCGCCTGGCCCCAAACACTCATTCTTGATCAAAACTCTCAGCAAGATGGGAATGGTTGGAACCTTTCCCAATCTACTTAAAGCCATCTACCACAAGCCAATGGCAAATATTATCCTCAATGGAGAAAACTAAAAGCTTTTCCTCTAAATTCTGGTACATGACAAGGCAGTACACTCTCACCACTCCTCTTCAACTTAGTACTGGAAGTGTTTGCTATAGCTATCAGGCAAGAAAAAGATATCAAGGGAATCCAGACAGGAAAGGAAGAAGTCAAGCTCTCATTGTTTGCAGATGACATGATACTCTACTTAGAAAACCCTAAAGACTTTACCAAAAACTTCTAGAAAAAATAGACTCATATAGCAAAGTGGCAGGCTACAAAATTAACACACAGAAATCAATGGCCTTTTTATACACCAATAAAGATAGGGAAGATATGGACGTTAAGAAGGCAATCCTATTCACAATAGTGCCACAGAAACTCAAATACCTTGGTGTCAACTTGACCAGAGACATGAAGGACCTATACAAAGAAAACTATAAAACCCTGCTCCAAGAAATAAGAGATGTTACATGGAAATGGAAACACATACCCTGCTCATGGATTGACAGGATCAACATTATTAAAATGGCAATACTTCCCAAAGCATTATACATATTTAATACAATCCCTCTAAATATACTCATGACATTCTTCAAAGAAGTAGATCAAACACTTATGAAGTTCAACTGGAACAATAAACACCCTTGAATAGCTAAAGCCCTCCTAGGGAAAAGGAAAATGGGAGGCATTACTTTCCCCAACTTTAAACTGTACTACAAAGCAATAGTCATCAAAACAGCTTGGAATTGGAATAAAGACAGACAATCAGATTAGTGGAATAGGCTTGAGTTCTCAGACAATATTCCCCAGACGTACAATCACTTAATCTTTGACAAAGGAGCAAGAAATTCTACGTGGAGCAGGGAAAACCTCTTCAACAAGTGATACTGGCAGAACTGGTTAGCCACTTGCAAAAAAGCGAACATAGACCCCCAGTTAACATCATGTACGAAGGTAAAATCCAAATGGATTAAAGACCTTGATATCAGACTTGATACCATAAGGTATATAGTAGAACACGTAGGTAAAACATCCATGACATTGAGACTAAAGGAATCTTCAAGGAGGAAACTGCACTTTCCAAGCAAGTGGAAGCAGAGATAAACAGATGGGAATACTCAACTGAGAAGCTTCTGCACCTCAAAAGAAATAGTGCCCAGGATACAAGAGTCACCCACTGTGTGGGAGAAACTATTCACCCAATACCATCAGATAAGGGGCTAATATCCAAAATATACAGGGAACTAACAGAACTTTACAAGAAGAAATGGAAAAAAGTGGAATGAGATCTATTTTTTTCCTTTCCCCAACAGAACCTCTTTGTTCTTTTCTTATCCAGCTAAAATAATTAGCATGGAGTAAGAAAAGACTTGTCAAAATTGATAGATAATAGTGAAAGGACTTTGACATACAGGATCCTCCCCCAAAAATGTTTTTGCACTCTAACTCACATACGGAAATGTATCCCTATTCCTCTTTAGTCCAGAATTATATACTTTTTTTGTATGTGGTGTTTCTCAACTGATACCATCCTTGAATGGTACCCAAGTAACTCACATAACCACATACTCTGTCCCAAGCTGAGAAGTCAGGTATCTGCAATGTCTATTCTTTGAAGTGATTCACATATGTGTTTAGATGTTACCATAAGTAGTTGAATGGCTCAGTGTGGAATGTCATACAGTAATGAGAATGTGCAGTTACAGAGAATATTTTTTTAATCACTTCTGTTGGTTTTAATAATCAAGCCATTCAAGTCTGCTTATTAGAATAATAAATCTTTGGGGTCTACTACTAATAAATCTTAGGGTTTATTATTAAAATTGATTCCTTCACTTGGCCGGAGTGATAGCACAGCAGTAGGGCATTTGCCTTGCATGTGGAGGATCCAGGACAGACCTCGGTTTGATCCCTGGCATCTCATATGGTCCACCAGCCAGGAGCAATTTCTGGGAACATAGCTAAGAGTAACCTCTGAGCATAACTGGGTGTGCACCCCTCAAAAAGAAAATAATTCTTTCACAAGTGCTATATATGTAGGAAGTCTTTAGGGCTTTCTATTTAATATTCTTTGGTGGTGGGTTGGGTCACTTGTGGCAGCACTCAGGAATCACTCCTGGCTCTATAATCAAAAATATCTTCTTGCAGGCTCTGGGTACCATATGAGATGCTGGGAATCAAACCGGTATCAGGCCTGGGTTAGCCTTGTGCAAGGCAAATACCCAACCACTATGCTATCCCTAGTTAATATTCTTGTTCTCATATTAAGACTCTCCTAACTTCATATTATATGCAAGGATTTTAGGTCATAATATCTTTTGGGCTCTCCCTGGTTGTCCTTGTTTAGCATTTTGTTTTGTATTATTTTTCCTATTATAATTGAAATTCAATCACATTGTTCAAATAAATATTCTATGATATGAGGTACTAAAATAAATCCTTGAAGTTCGAAGTGATGTGTTAAACAGATGTATTTGCTCTTGAACTTCTTGTATGTTCTAATGATACTTCAAATCAAAGGAGGAATATATTGTGCAATTTGTTTCCCATAAAATTTAACTATAAGAAACTATTTAAACTCAGTCTCTTAGGTTTAAAAAATAATGTTATCAGGGACTCGGGAGATAGCATGGAGGTAAGGCGTTTGCCTTTCATGCAAAAGGTCATCAGTTCGAATCCCGGTGGTCCTCCGTGCCTGCCAGGAGCAATTTCTGAGCATGGAGCCAGGAGTGACCCCTGAGCACTGCCGGGTGTGTCCCAAAAAACAAACAAAAAAAATAATGTTATCAAATGATACCCAGGAATTACTTTCTGTATAAACTACCCCCTTTTTTCCTGTCTCTTTGACTTCCTACCATCTGCAGTTCTATTCTTTTGTAGTTCTCCTGCAGTGTGTATCAAGCTAACCTTTCTCTTTTATACATGCCAACTTATCTTTTCTCATGTTTTTCTTTTTCTCTTTTTTTCTGTAGAATCTCCATATGCACACTTGACCTCAAATTCTTTTACCGGATTTCAGAAAGTAATTAGCTTGATATTTGCTTTAATGATCCTGTTGACAGCTCTCTCTAGCCAGAACAGAATTACTTGTATTTTTCTCTGCCTCCTAATTTTAGAGTTGAGATTAAAACAACAGTACTAAAATTCTCAATCTAATTTAGATTGCATACATAAAGAAAAAAATTCAACATTTTCAAAACCTATAACAAATTTCAGCCTTCACTGTCAATTCTATTATAATGTAAATGGGTCATTTAAAAATATCACCCATAAAAAGAAAAAAAAATTCACCCATGCCAAATCTCTTTATCCTATGGTACTACTTTATTCAGGCACTAAATTTTGAGTTGTGCAAAAAAATGTATTTTCAAATATTTTGATAAAAAGCAAGAAATATTTAATTGATTTTAGAATTAATCATATTTGGCAATTTATGGTTGGTTGATTTTACACATTTATTTGAGTACATGAGTGGGTATATTAATACATATAGTATTGAAAATATGTGTATTTGTGTCTGTGTTCATTTAAACAGAGATACAATTTTCTTTCAGATATTCCAAAATTATTTTGCATCTATGTTGTCTGATACTTGCCTAGCTTGCATCCACATTCCTGAGTAATTCACTCACTCTCTCTTTTTTTTTTTACTCTTGTACCTTTACCAGGTCAAACAGTGTCCTCTTATAAAGCAGTGGCTCTACTTTAAGCTCCTTTAATATACATTGGGGTCAAAACATAGGCTCCCACACTGAGAGCAGCCCTGAAAATTAGCAAAGGCTGTCAACTCTGATAAATGTAAACAAAACTTACCTTTTATATTTCTAATTAACAAGAACTATAGCTATCTATTTATCTGACTTTCACAGCCTAAGGCTGAAGATTATACAACAAATTACTACTTTCAATATAAAAGAAATTTTACATTTTTCTAACAGCTTATAATCAACGAGGGGAGACTCATACAGGAGGCATTGCAGACATATACAAGTCAAGATGAGTTTTGATGGAACTCCAGGCACTTGTATTTTAAGACAAAATTCTGTGCAGCCTATATTCTCAAGAAATCAATTTCCTAGTATGAAATAAAACCCTGTTACTTAGGCTGTGAAACTAAGTTACATTCAGATATATGAATCTAAGTTAAGTACTAGAAAGAGAGCTTAATGAGTTAAATATGTAATTTACTTTTCTAAGAACCTCTAAGAATCACTGGTAGTCATGTCTTGTACATGGAGCATGAGAACTCCCAGGAATAACCAAAATCCCAAATTAAAAAAAAATATTTTGTAAAATGAACTTTTGAACCTCAAAAGATTTGACTGCCAACAAAACAAAGAGGTTTTATTACAATGCAAGTTAACTATAAAGTATTTAGTATAAATTTCCTAGAGAAAGAGACCTTATATGGACATACGCAATGTCACTCAAGTCAACAAGAGTATCGTTCAATTAGCAATAGAAGAGGGAGGTTGTGAATAAATGAGATTAGTTTGAGAGAGCAGTTCAGAATGCTTCAGAATTCATTGTCTGAAACATTACTTTATTTGTTTGGGACACACCTCACAGTACCCATTGCTAAATAAGCAATGCATTCTTTCTGTACTAAGGGTTCACTTCTAGGTTGAGGGAACCATTTGTGATGCTTAGGAAATCCAACCAGGGTCAGCCACATGCAAAGCAAGTGCTTTAACCTCCATATTCTCTTGGGTCTGAAACTACGCTATTAAACACCAAGTCCATGGAATATGAGTCCAGCTCCTCTGTATAGAAACTTAAATAATAATTACCCAATCTGAAAATATCAGAGATACCCAAAGCAGAAAGCAAAAGCATCTTTAACTTAATTGATTCAGCTTCTATCTAAAACTCTGATTTCAGAAATGCATTGTTCAGGCCCCTGAGAAGAGTAATTTGGACTTGGTTTTTCCCTGCATATATAGTTTATTTATTTTTATTTTACTCCTCCTTGTGTTTCAATCTGTTTATCAATAATAAGAGGATCCATTTGTTAAATTGATCATTTAAATCACTACATCTTAATTATGTTTCTCAGTAAAGTTCATTACAATTTCAATATACCAGAATAGATCATGTTCAAAATGGTTAATTAACACAATAACAGTGCCTTTTTGTCTTATTTATTTCCTTGGTTCTAAATAGACAAGATAAAAAATTATTACATGGGGGCAACAGCAGTGGCATAGGCGGTAGGGTCTTTGCCTTGCTCTCACTAACTTAGGATAAACAGCAGTTTGATTCCCCCAGCTTCCCATATGGTCCCTCAAGCCAGGAGTGATTTCTGAGCACATAGCCAGGAGTAAGCTCTGAGCATTACTGGATGTGGCCCAAAATCCAGAAAAAAGTATTATTACATGAAAAGAGAAAATGAAAAAACAATCATTCATACCATACATCATTAACAAAAAATCAAGTGAAAAATTATAGCAAATACTCATCAGAACACTAATATGCTATTAGCAGTAAAGATGAGGGAGGTCTCTGATGAAATTTAAAATATTAATTGTGCCTACTTTGAAAATTGTGTCCTGTTTCAAGAGAAGATAGAGAACCCCCTAGTTTAATACCATTTTGATTTTTTAATTATCTTATTTAAAAACCGTGATTACAAATATGATTGTAATTATACTATTTCAGTCATGTACAGAGAAGCCCCCTTCACTAGTGCAATATTCTCACCACCAATGTCCAAATCTCCCTCCTCCCATCCCACCTACAACTGTGCATGAGACAGGCTTTCAACTTCCCTCATTAGTTCATATTATTCGGATAGTTCTCAGTGTAGTTATTTCTCTAACTGCACTCATCACTCTTTGTGATGAGCTTCATGTCATGAGCTGCACCTTCCAGCCCTCATTACTTTTGTCTCTGAGAATTATTGCAAATATGTCTTTTATTTTTCTTAAAACCCATAGATAAATGAGACTATTCTGCGTCTATCTCTCTCCCTCTGACTTATTTCATTCAGAATAATAGATTCCATGTACTTCCATGTGTAAGAAAATTTCATGACTTCATCTCTCCTGATGGCTACATAGTATTCCATTGTGTATATGTACCACATTTCTTTAGTCACTCATCTGTTGAAGGGCATCTTGGTTGTTTCCAGAATCTGGCTATTGTGAAAAGCATTGCAATAAATATAGGTGTATTTTTGTGTTCCTCACATATATCCCTAGGAGTGGTATAGCTGGATCATATAGGAGCTCAATTTCCAGTTTTTGAGGGAATCTCTGAATCGCTTTCCATAAAGGTTGGACTAGACGGCATTCCCACCAGCAATGAAAAAAAGAGTTCCTTTTTCTCCACATCACAGCCAGCACTACTTGTTCTCATTCTTTGTGATGTGTGCCAATCTCTGTGGTGTGAGGTGGTACCTCATAGTTGTTTTGATTTGCATCTCCCTGACTATTAGTGCTGTGTAGCATCTTTTCATGTGTCTTTTGGCCATTTGCATTACTTCTTTTACAAAGTGTCTGTTCATTTCTTCCCCCATTTTTGATGGGGTTTCATGTTTTTTTTTCTTGTAAAGTTTAGTCAGTACCTTGTATATTTTGGTTATTAGTCCTTTATATGATGGGTATTGGGTGAATAATTTCTCCCACTCAGTGGGTGGCTTTTGTATTCTGGGCACGATCTCCTTTGAGGTGCAGAAGTTTCTCAGCTTAATATAGTCCTCTCTGTTTATTTATGCTTCCACTTGTTTGGAGAGTTCTGTTTCCTTCTTAAAGATGCCTTTAGTCTCAATGTCATGAAGTGCTTTACCTGCATGTTGTTCTATATACCTTACAGTCTCAGATATAATTTCAAGGTCTTTAATCCATTTGGATTTTACCTTCATACATGGTGTTAGTTAGAGTCTGAGTTTGCTTTTTTTGCAAATGGCTAGCCAGTTCTGCCAACACCACTTGTTGAAGAGACTTTCCTTGTTCTATTTTGTATTTCCTGCTGCTTTATCAAAAACTAGGTGGTTGTATGTCTGGGGAACATTCTCTGAGTACTCAAGTCTATTACACTGATCTGAGGGCCTGGCTTTATTTCAAAATTATGCTGTTTTGATAACTATTGCTTTGTAATACAGCTTAAATTTGGGGAAAGTAAGGCCTCTCATATTCCTTTCCCCAAGGAGTGCTTTAGCTATTCCAGGGTGTTTATTGTTCCAAATGAATTTCAGAAGTGTTTTATAGTTTTCTTTGTATAGATCCTTCACATCTTTAGTCAGGTTGACTCCAAGATATTGGAGTTTGTGTGGCACTAATGTGAATTGAGTTTTTTTAACGTCCATTTCTTCCCTATGATTATTGCTGTATAAAAAGGCCATTAATATTTTTGTTAATTTTTTAGCCTGCCACCTTGCTATATGAGTCTATTGTCACTAGAAGCTCTTTGGTATAGTCTTTAGGGTTTTCTAAGTAGGTATCATGTCATTGGCAAACAGTGAGAGCTTGATGTCTTCCTTTCCTATGCGAATTCCCTTGATATCTTTTTCTTGCCTAATCGCTATAGAAGTACTTCCACTACTATGTTGAATGGGAGTGGTGAGAAAGGATAGCCTTGTCTTATACCAGAGTTTCGAGGACAGGATTTTAGTTTTTCTCCATTTAGGATAATACTTGCCAGTGGCTTCTGGTAGGTGGCCTGGCTATACTGAGAAAGGTTCTTTTCATTCCCCTCTTGCTGAGAGTTTTCATCAAGAATGGGTGTTGGACCTTATCAAATGCTTTCTCTGAGTCTACTGATATGACCATGTGATTTTTATTTTGCTTGTTGTTGATATTGTGTATTATGTTGATGGATTTACTGATATTAAACCATCCTTGCATTCCTGGGATGAAAACAACTTGATTATAGTGAATGATCTTCTTGATGAGACATTGGATCCTGTGTGCCAGGATTTTTTTGAGGATCTTTGCTTCTGTGTTCATCAGGGATATTGGTTTGTAATTTTCTTTTTTTGGCAGCACCTCTATCTGATTTTGGTATTAACGTGATGTTGGCTTCATTAAAGCTATTTGGAAATGTTCCTGTTTTTTTTTTTCAGTTTCAAAAAAGAGCCTGGCTGGATTGGTAGTAGTTCCTCTTCAAAGGTTTGAAAGAATTCATTTGTGAATCCATCAGGGCCTGGGCTTTTGTTTTTCGGCAAACTTTTTATTATGATAATAATTTCCTCAATAGTGATGGGTGTGTTTAGATATGCTACATCTTCTTTTTTCACTAGTGGAAGATTATATGAGTTCTAAAATATATCCATTTCTTCCAAGTTCTCACGGTTAGTGCATAGATTCTCTCAAAGTAGTCTCTGAATACCCTTTGAATCTCTGCAGTATCTGTAGTGTTCTCCCTTTTTATTTCTAATAGGTGTTATCAAGTTTTTCTCCCTCTCTTTTTTGTGAGTTTTGTCTATGCTCTATCAATCTTGTTTATTTTTTCAAAGAACCAAGCTCTGCTTTTTTTATCTTTTGGATTTGGGGGGGAGGGTTTCCACTTCATTGATTTCTGCTCTCAACTTTGTTATTTCCTTCTGTCTCCCTATTTTTGGTTCCTTTTGTTGATAATTTTCTAATTCTATAAGCTGTGTCATTAAGCTATTCGTGTATGCCTCTTTCTTTTTTCCTGATGTGTGCTTGCAAAGTAATAATTTTCCTCTCAGTACCGCTTTTGCTATATCCCATAGGTGCTGTTAGTTTGTATTTTCATTGTCATTTGTTTCCAGGAAAGTTTTGATTTCCTCTTTGATTTCATCTCAGACCCACTGGTTGTTCAGTAGTAGACTGTTTAATTTTCAGGTGTTAAAAATTTTTTGTGTGTCCATTTGTGAAATATAACTTCAGAGCCTTGTGGTCAGAAAGGTAGCCTGCAAAATGTCTGTCCTTTTGATTTTATGGAGGTATGTTTTATGTGCCAGCATGTGGTCTTTCCTGGAGAATGACCCATGTACATTGGAAAGAATTGTATCCAGGTTCCTGAGGATGGAGTGTCATATGAGAAATGGAAGAAAGAGGCAATAGATAGATAGATATAAATATAGATATATAGATATAGATATTGATTGAAACCTAACAAAAATATACTAGACCTGAAAAGAGAAATGGAAGAAAGAGGCTATCTATATATAATATATAGATATATCTATATATAGAGATTGAAACCTAACAAAAATATACTAGACCTGAAAGAGGCTCTTTCTTCCATTTCTCTTTTCAGGTCTAGTATATTTTTGTTAAGTTTCAATCTGGTTGACCTATCATTTGTTGACAGGCCCGTATTGAGGTCTCCCATAATTAGTGTGTTATTATTAATATCCTTTTTCAGGTTTGTCAATAATTGTATTAAATACTTTGCTGGTCCCTCACTGGGTGCATATATATTTAGGAGAGTGATTTCTTCCTGCTGTACATATCCCTTGATTAGTAAAATATGTCCATCTTTGTCCCTTACAACTTTTCTGAGTATAATATTAGTAGGACCATTTTAGCTCTTTTTAAGGGTGTTGTTTGCTTGGATGATTTTCCTCCAGCCTTTTTATTTTGAGTCTATGTTTGTTCTAACTATTCAGGTATGTTTCATGTAGGCAGCAGAAGTTTGGCTTCAGTTTTTTTCACCACTCTTTGTCTCTTAACAGGTGTGTTTAGTCCATTGACATTAAGAGAGATAATTTTCATGGGATTTAGTGCCACCTTTGAGTAGAAGTTTGGTGTGTTTGTTGGTCAGTCTTGTCTTAAAGTAGACCTTTCAGATTTTTCTTTTAAGGCTGTTTTGAGTCTGTAAAGTTTCTTAGCTGTTGTTTATCTGTAAAGCTATCTATACTTACTTCAAACCTGTAAGTGAGTTTTGCCTCCTGCTGTATTCTAGGCAAAGCATTTATTTCATTGAGTTTTGTCACTATATCCCACCACTCCCTTCTGGCTTGAGTGTTTTTGGTGACAGGTCTGCTGTAACTTTCAAGGATGCTCCATTGAAAGTCATTCCCCTCTTTGATCTTGCTGCTTTCAATATTCTGTCTCTATCTTTGTGATTCATCATACTGACTAGGATGTGTCTTGGGGTGTTTTTCCTGGGGTCTCTTTTAGCTGGTACTCTTCAGGCATTACAGGATTTGTTCACATGTATTCTTTAGCTCTGGTACTTGCTCTGTGATGATGATCTTGACTGTTGATTCTTCCTGGAGATTTTCTTCTTGAATCTCTGGGACTCCAATGATTCTTAAGTTGTTTCTGTTGAGCTTATCAAAGACTTCTATTTTCATCTGTTCATATTCTTTGAGTAATGTTTCCATTGTCTGATCATTTGCTTTAAGGCTTTTTTTCAATCTCTTCTGCTGTAGGGAGCTGTAATGCATTTCATCTCCCAGCACATTACTTCTATCTTCAGCTGGTGTTTCCCTGTGGGAGAGATTATTCATTGAGTCCTTCAATTTGTCTACTGAGTTTTTCAGACCTGATCTTTGACATGCTATTTCAGTTTGGAGTTTTCTGATATCTATCTTCATATTCTCTTGATTCTTATAAGTGTTCTGTTTGAGTTCTGCAAGCATCCTCCATATTTCTTCTTTAAACTTCATATCTAAAAGGCGGGTGGTTCACCATTGTTGGGTCATCTCCATTGATGGAGTTGCCATCTCCATTCTGTATGCCTGATGTTAGTCTGCGTAGTTTCCTCACTGTCATGCTTGTATTGTGAGTTTTTCTACGTGTTGTGGTTGTATTCATTGGCTAGATGGAGTGCGTGGCTGCAAAGTGAAGCAGAACATCTATGCTCTTCTGCTTCCATCCCTTAAGATGGTGGATTTAAGTGGCACAGCAGAGTCAGCTTTATCCACAGCCTCTACCCAGGCAGACTTGCTTCAGCTAAAGCAAGCCCTCAGGGGATGAATGCCAGAGACGATCAAAGTTCCCATTTTGGAGCAAGCGAGGAGAAGTCTCAAAATGTCTGCCATGCTTAAAGGACCCAGCAGAGTCAGCTTTCTCCATAGTCTTGGCCCAGGAAGACTCACCTGAGCTGAAATAAGCTCTCAGGGGATGAATGCCAAAAAATCAAAGTTCTCAGGCTGGAGCTGGAGCAATACAAGGGAAGCCTCAAAATGTCTGCCATGCTTAAGGGGCCCAGCAGAGTTAGCTTTATCCACAGTCTCTGCCCGGGAAGACTCACCTTATTTGAAGTAAGCCCTCAGGGGATGAATGCCAGAGATGATCAAAGTTCTGAGGCTGGAGCAAGCCAAAGGAAGCCTCCGTTTAATTACATTTCAATAATTTTAATATAAATTTTTTGAAAGTAAAGATCGACATACAAGCACTGAGGCTCATGTTTTGACTGCAGGAATACCAGAAGCAATGTACAATATTGCATAAAGCCTAAACTCTTTTGAGAATCTTTCCCAGCACTGATGGATTAGTAGTCACAAGCTATGTAAGTATAAACCACAAAATAGACAAAATATTAATTGCTTTAATTTAGAGTGGAGATGGATATTAGCCATTCTTACTAGAATGTAGTAATTGAAGAAATTGTTTATTACATGAATTTTGCTGTCAATAGAATTTAACCTCACTTCTACTGCATATTATACAGTTTAGTTTCCTATATTATGTTCCAACCTGAGAGACATTTTTCCCATGGATATTTCTCTGGGAGGAAACAGGTGTGTGAACACAAAAAAAGACATACAATAAACATTGGAAAAACAAAGAGGCACAGACAGAGAGAATGGGAAGTTTCCACTTATTAAAACAGTAAAAACACCTTAAATT
The DNA here is from genome assembly GCA_004027635.1 of Crocidura indochinensis. Taxonomy (NCBI): domain Eukaryota; kingdom Metazoa; phylum Chordata; class Mammalia; order Eulipotyphla; family Soricidae; genus Crocidura; species Crocidura indochinensis. Next base: position 30,149 of record PVKC010000786.1, read on the forward strand.
AAAGCAATTAATATTTTGTCTATTTTGCGGTTTGTACTGACATAGCTTGGGAGTACTAATCCTTTACTTTCAAAAAATTTATGTTAAAATTATTGAAATGTAATTAAATGGTGGCTTGCTCCAGCCTCAGAACTCCATGGAAGCCCCTCCACTGCAGCAGAAACTTTCTTCCTCGCTAAGGGTGTCAGCTTCATTTTCACTGTTGCTACCTGGCAGAGGAGTGTATTCGGGCAAAAACTGTAAATTACAGCCTAAGTCATGGCGTGAGGACACAATACCTAGTAACTGGAAAATCTTTCAAACAATCTGGCAGAGTGTCATTAAGTTTCTACCATTTAGCCATTAGCTTCTGCACAGGCAAAGGCATATGTCTATCACATAACTAAGTGGAGTCTTGTTCTGATTGGAGTTCCTGGCTAAAAACAGCCTTATCCCTTTTTGTCTGCAGTTTAATTTTTGCAAATTCAAATCAGCTAGCATCTTATCCTTTTCATTCTAAATCTACAGTTGTCTCAATTACTTACAAAGAGAACTCTTTGCCTACTCCAAATTTAGCTTATATTTTAACTCAGCAAGCTGCTTGTCTGTAGGAGGAAATGGAATGTCCTGACCCTAATTAATGGGACCTGAGGAAATGGTGGTACCAAAGCATCTAAATTTAAGGAGTCGGTTCAGAAATAGCAGGGAAATTATAAGGAGGTTGTCTTTCGTTTTGATATTGACGAAAAATTTCTAAATCGCTCAAAGTTTCCTGATCTCCTTTAGGAATCTGACCAAGAGCAGAGTGAAAACCAGCATCCATGTTAGTGACGACCATGGTTTTTACTCCTTTGAGGTGAGCACTGCCTACTGTTCCCAGTAAAGTTTCTTGCTCCTCATCTTCACTGTCCAAATTACTGGTAGAGGAGGAGGGGTACAAGGTCTCATGTATAAAGGATCCCTTTTTACTTTCAGTTTGCAAATTGTTGAACAGTTTGCTTAAAGTCATCCGGCCATGCATTATCAGTAAGTGCTTCATTAATCAAAGACCAGTATGTACGAGCAGTGACTGGGAATTTTTTTGGTCCAAACATTTGCTAAAAGTCCTGAATAGCCTGTCCTACTCTTTACCACCAATGTTCATTAATAGTTCCTTCTTGTGGAAACCATAGACAGACCTCTTGTATAAACTGAAAAAACATAACCAATTCCTGATGTTTCACCTTGGTAGCTCTAGCTTTCAAAGCTTTTTGAACACCAAAGACAAGTTCTCATGCATACTTAAGTTGTTTTCCTATTATTCAAACCCTTCTTCCACAACAACTATTACAATAAAGAAAAATATTTCAAACTTTTCTTCCACAACGAATGGTATAACAAGCAAAAATTATATAGGTTAAATGAGACAAAGTAAAAGTTCAAAAAAAAGAGAATAGTGGAAATTTTAGGAGAGAGGAAAAAGCAGATAGAGCTTCAGACTTAGAGACACAGCTAGGAGGGCAGATTGGAGAAGACATGAAAGGAAGCATCCAAAAATTATATGGGACTTGTGTTTTTGATTAAATCAATATGAATCTATTGAAGCTTGGTTTTGTCTTCTGCAAGGGACAAGTCTTTATCTGGAGAGGCTTGGCTGAGATCCCCTCATTCCTCCTCAGAGTTTTTTGTATTGGACCTCACCCATTGATGTATAAGTGAGGTATCTGGTCCTGGGGGACTAATGGAAGGTCAGACTTAGAAGAAATAAGAAATGTTCAAGGAGATGATCAAAAAGGAAAAAAAGCCAGAGGGAAATTTCAAGGTGAAGGAAAAAGAGAGAAACACTATAAGGCATTACAGTAAAATCATCAAACAATAACATATGCCACATTCAGGGAGGAACTTTAGGACCCTAAGGGAGTGGTCATATCTTTCAAAGGGGGTGTCCTAAGTAATCTTCCATATCTTTCAATAGGAAGGTGTTCTGAGACCCTTGAGGAGAAAAATTCATCCAAGTCTTTAAACTGAATGTGTCTTAAGACCCTTTATAATAATTAAAATACTACCTGCATTATTGGCTTATTCACAGGCCTTATTCACAGGCTCACTTTTTCTTTTTTACCAGCCTTGATACGGGCTCTATTTCACCAGGACTCTATATACACTGACCTGTTCTACAGGATCTAACATGCCTAAAGAGCAGGAGAGTCCTGAGAGGACTCCAAGATTAATTCACAACTTGTCTATCCCGGAGTCTTCTTACTCTCTGGCTTCTCTGCTTAACATGGCCACAGTCATCTTCCATTGGGACTCATCGCAGTCACCACCTGTCCCAATATGGACGTTTGGGAGCCAATATGTCCCAACATGCAGGACTCTTTTCTTGTATGTGTTTCTGGTGGAGGGAACGTGCGAGTGAACACAAAACAAAGACAAAAAAAAACCACTGGAAAAACAAAGAGACACAGACAGAGAGAATGGGAAGCCTCTATTTATTAAAACAGCAAAGGCAGCTTAAATAGGTTACAGACTAGGTGGCAGGCAAATATGGTTGGGCAAATTGTCACAAATATGATAACAGGAGTTATTAAACTACAGAAAAATGTACAAAAACTGTCAACATTCCTTTCTCAAAAGGTCAGGATGTTTCCAAGTTGTCCCTAGTCACAAGACACCCTCAAGCCTAGTAAAACATCTATAATTATTTTATTGCCTAAAGAAATTTTCTTCAGATAAGTTTTCCTAACAGGACTTTCCTTAGCTCTGAACTTACTAGAACTATTTGTTTAAGGTGAGCTTTCCTAACAGGAAAGACCTTATTAAAACATTGGCTCCTGGCAATATTATATACTATAAAATGAAGTAAATATAAATACCCTAGACCTAGAAAAGAAGTAGAGAGCCAATGTAAATATTACTTTAAGGAATACATATGAAATAAATTAACTATTAGCATTAAATTGCTGATAAAGATACTTTTTTAATTTGTTTATATATAACTTTATTTAAGCACCATGATTGCAAACATATCTGTAGTTGGGTTTCAGTTATAAAAAAGAACAACCTCTTCACAGTGCAAACCACAAATACTCCCCATCTTCCACCTCCCCCATTTCTTGCCTGTTTTTGAAAGAGGCATTTTATTTCTTTCACTCACTGCCATTGTCATGATAGTTGTTAGTGTCGTTATTCTCTAACTGAACTTACTTCTTTTTATGGAAAGCTTCATATTGTGGGTGGTCCTTCCAGCACTCCTCTCTATTGTCTCTGAGTGTTATTACAGTAATGTCTTTTACTTTTCTTATATCCCACATATTGATGAGACAATTATATCTATCTCCCTCCCTCTGACTTATTTCACTCAGCATAAGAGTATCCATGACCATCCATGTATAGAAAGATTTTATGACTTCTTTTTCTTGATGGCTGTATAGTATTCCATCGTGCATGTGTACCACAGTTTCTTTAAGCACTCTGTTTTTGGTCATTTGGGTTGTTTCAATATTCTGACTTTTGTAAATAGTGCTGCAATGAATATAATTGCGCAGAAGGCATTTTTTATTGTGGTTTTTTTTTTTGTGTTGATGAGCTATATCCTTAGGAGTGGTATAGCTGGCCCATATGGGAAAATTCGATTTCCAGTTTTTTGAGGAATCTCTGTATTGTTTTCCATAGAAGCTGGACTCAATGGCATTCCCACCAGCAGTGAATGAGAGTTTCTTTCTCCTTCATCCCTGTCAGCACTGATTGGCTTTGTTCTTTGTGATATGTGTGTGTGTGAGATATGTCTGTGGTGTGAGATGGTACCTCTTTGTTATTTTGATTTGTATCTCCCCAATAATTAGTTATGTGAAGCACTTTTTCTTTTCTTTTTTCTTTTGGTTTTTGGGTTACACCTGACAATGCTCAGGGGTCACTCCTGACTCCATGCTGAGAAATTGCTCCTGGCAGGCTCGGGGGACCATATGGGATGCTGGGATTTGAACCAATGACTTTCTGCATGAAAGGCAAATGCCTTACCTCCATGCTATCTCTACTGCATCTGTGAAGCACTTTTTCATGTGCCTTTTGACCATTTGAATTTCTTCTTTGAGGATATGTCTATTTATTTATTCTCCTATTTTTTGATAAAGGTTAGATTTTTTTTTCTTAATTTCAGTCAGTACTTTGTATATCTTAGATATTAGTCCCTTATGTGATGGGTATTAAGTGAATTGTTTCTTCCATTCTGTGGGTGGCCTTTGTAATCTAGTTATATTTCCTTTGACATGGAGAAGCCTCTCAGTTTAATGGAATTACTCATGTATTGATGTCTAGTTCCACTTGTACAGACAGTGATATTTCCTCCATGAAGATGCCTCAAAGTCATGGAGGGTTTTTACCTATGTGTTCTTCTAAAAGCACCTTATAATTCTTGGTCTGATATCAAGATTTTTAATTCATTTGATTTGACCTTTCTACGTGGTGTAAGATGTCATGGAGTTCCAAGTTTGCATTTTGCAGTGACTGACTAGTTATCCCAGCACCATTGCTTACTTGCTCTATTTTGCACTTCTTGCCCCTTTATCAAACATTAATTAAACACCCACGAATAGCTAAATCAATCCATAAAGGAAGATGGGAAGCATCACTTTCCCCAACTTTAAATTGTACTACAAAGCAATAGTCTTTAAGACAACATGGTATTAGAATAAAGATAGATTCTTAGGAAGTGGAATAGTTGAGTATTCAGAGAATGTTGCCCAGGTATATATTCAATTAATATTTGGTCAAGATACTTTAAAATTATGAAAAAATAATAATCAATACAGGCAAAGTGGAGTAAACAACTTATAAAACCTTAAAAATTTAAGAAATTAGGGACAAAAGAGAAAATGTCTCTAGGATATACACATATATATAGATGTGTATATCATTTCAGTAAGATTGAAATATTTCAGAAAGTTATGCAATTTATTATGTATAAGTATAAATAACTATATGTTGTTTCTGTGATATTTCAACTTTATTAAAGTATCATTTTCAGCAATAAAATATACCTGTGTTAAGTTACAGATTGTTCAGATTTAAGACCTATATTTACCAATATATTTACCGATATATTGACCATCATTGTCACTAAATAAATAAATAAATAAATAAATAATAAATAAATGAAAAAATAAATAATTTCTCTTAATTGAACATACCACTGTCCTCAAGAACTACTGATATAATTTATTGGATTGATTACATGTTGATTTTATTTTTTCTGGATTGTCATATAAATAAAACCATACAATAAAGACATTTACATTCATTTAGCATATTTTATTAGTTACTCAATGAATATTATTTATTGCATAAACCATGCATTTATTCATTTTTATTGCTACATAATGTTTATGCACACATATATCATTAATTTATTTGAAAAGAAATTTGTACTGCTTATAGTTTTATATAGTATTTAGCACTTAAATGTTTTATTCTAAATAAAATTATATGACACATAATAGTATTTTGCTTAATTAATTAGGAAAGTTAAATTTTATTTCTGGACAAATCATTATGCCCTTACTGATTTATTTGTTTTTACCTTTTATGATAAGTCTTGATTCTTACAACTTTATTCTAACTTTGATGTTCTTTATCATTGTATATTTTCTAAATTGTTTTAGGACTCTACTTTCTTTCAAATTTATAATTCAGTTTAGCAGTCTACCATTTTCTAAAAATATCTGAAAAGATGTTTGTTGGAATTGAGATTGAAGCAATAATGCTTTTTAAAAGAGACTATGCATTTATTCATTAAACTATGAACATTTTGTTTACATCTGTTATATTTTTATTCCTAAGTATTTTATTTATTAATACTACCATAAATGGTTCAATTTTATTTTATTTTCTTACTTTACAGTAAAAGAGAACACATACAGTTATATGTTATTTATTGTTTACTGTTAATATACTAAAACTAGTACATATTTGAAATACTTAAATATTTTTTCCATTTATACTATCATCTTGTCTTCATATTTATATTATCTTTACTAATTTTCTTACTATACTGTATGGAGCATATCTCCAAATTAAAGTTTATATGGAATAGCAAGGATGAAATCTATATATTTTCTTTCATTAAATATATGCCATTAAGTTTTGTAAAAGCTAAAATTTTCACATATAGTTAGAAATTTAGAAATCTGAATTAGTTTGCTAAGAGTACTTTTCTGACTGCTAGTAGATGCATAATTTGTGTAGTATCTATCCTTTCTAATATATGGCTTATTATAATAAATCATGTTAACTAATGTGAAAAAATATATTTGCTGTAGATGGGAGCAATGCACTGCTCTCGGTTGTGCTCAAAACTTATTTTTGATCTATTCTCAGGAACCATACAGGTGATTCTAGAGAATCAAACTAGAAACTACCATATTTAAGCCAAATGCCTTTAATGTATTTTATGTTTTTGTTAAAAAGTAAATTTGGGGCCAGAGAGATAGCACAGCGGTAAGGCTTTTGCCTTAGACACGGAAGGACGGTGGTTCGAATTCCAGCATTCCATATGGTTCCCTGAGCCTGCCAGGAGCGATTTCTGAGCGTAGAGCTAGGAGTAACTCCTGAGCGCTGCCAGGTATCACCCAAAAATCAAAAACCAAAAATAATAATAATAATAAATTTGAAGTTTTGTGTATACACTAAATGTATTTTTATGTATTTTTAATTTTATTAATCATGGTTATGATCATGAAAATGATGGTGATAAAGATAATAAATCTACCCATTCCTTCTCACTGTCCGGTTTTAGGTTCTCAAATGATAAATTTTATTGATGCCCTCATTTAGTATTATCCAAGATACAATTTTACATTTAACATTTTTAAAGGATTACACGAAAGAAAACAAGTAAAGAATTGAAGATCCAGCAGAAGTCCTATATCTGCAAAATCTAAATTTTTACCATGTAAACTTGACATAAAAGGATATTAGCAATTATTGAATTATATCCAAATAATGTATGGATTTAATTTTGCTTTTAATAAAGTGGTCACCTCACAGTCATTATACACCATCTAATTGAAAAATAAAGAATTATACTTTCATTGATTATCTTAGTTCAATGACCAGGATGGTGCTTAGAGCACAGGTAAGCCCAGGAGTCAAGTTCACAATCTCATACTTACAAGGCAGGCTTCATCACTGAATTATCTTTAAGGTCTCTATTGAACTTGCTGAGATTACTTCTGTGAAAGTTTAAAAATAACTACTAAGTTTTACTAGTTAGTAATAGTATATACTATTACTATATACTATCATATAGTAAGATGTTCATTATTGTATATCATCATGTTATAACATACCTATATACTCGAGTATAAGCCGATCCAAATATATGCTGACCCTTTATTTTTAGAAACTGAGGTGGAAAATGCAGCACCCACTGGTAAATTAAAAAAATAAAAATATATACCCAAATCAATTACAATAATTGAGAAATCAATAGGTTAAATGTTTTTCAATATTTATTGCTAAAGAAAAACTGTAAACTAGCAACAATAACTTTAAAACTTTAAATCAAGTGCAGAAAACTGTAGGTTAACAGGTGATCAAGATAAATCACAAAGTTTAAAATCCTTCATAACTGAATTCCTCTTCATCATTATCTGTATGTCTAATCAGAGCTTCAGATGTATATGATGTGACAGTTTCAGCATAGACATTGTCATCATCACTGAGTTTGGAGATATCATCTTCACCGAAGTCAGTTTCATAAGGAGAGCAGAATATTGTGTGTTAAATAGTTCAGTGGCATACAGTTCAGATCGGCCGCTTACCTCTTCATCTCAGCTGTAACTTGTGGACTGAGCTGAAGCACTGGCCCCTCCAGGAGATGGCAGGAGACGACTGGAGACTACGTGCATTTGATTCAGTGAGTGCAATCCAGATCAAATAACCTGTATGACATGAGTATTAGCTGAGTTCGAGTTTTTTGGCACAAGATTTGGTTTATACTGTAGTATATACCATATTTCTTTTTTTCCTTGTCTTCCTTTGAAGTCAAAATATATTTTTACTCTTTTTTATAAGCTATATTTTAAGGAGAAATTAAGGTTTATAGAGAAAGTCAGGAGAACATAGAGTTCCCATTTGCCCCTTCCAGCAGTGTTACCCACTCCTATATTTCTTATTATCAACATCTTTAATTCTTGTGGTTTATTATCATTGACAAATAATATTAACACACATTATAATAAAAGACTGAACTTAAACTAACTTTAATTTTTTATTTTCTTTTTTTTTCTCAAGTTGCACTTACAACTCTATGTGGTAAGCTTCACAGAGGCTGGTCCTTCTGACCCTCATCTCTTTTATCTCTGGATATTATAACCATGCTGTCTTTTCTTTTTCTTTTTTAAAATTTATTTTATTTGTTTATTTGTTTATTTATTTTATTTATTTTTTGGTTTTGGGGTCACACTTGGCAGCACTTAGGGGTTCCTGGCTCTAAGCTCAGAAATCGCTCTGGCAGGCTTGGGGACCATATGGGATGTTGGGATCCAAACCACCTTCCTTCTGCATCAAGGCAAATGCCTTACCTTCATGCAATCTCTCTGGTCTCTGTTTATTTATTTTAATATATTTATTTAAACACCATGATTACAAACATGGCTGTAGTTGAGTTTCAGTCACAAAGAGAACACCCTCCCCCACTTCACCAGTGCAATATTTCCACCAATGCACCCCTTCTCCTCCACTCACACCCTCTGCCTATATTCTAGACAAGCATTCTATTTCTCTCACTCATCAACAATGTAATGTTGTTAGTGTTATAACTGCACTCATCCTTCCTTAAGGTGAGCTGGTCCTTCTGGCCCTCATCTCTGGGCATATTACAATAATGTCTTTAATTTTTCTTAAAACCCGTAGATAAGTGAGACTATTCTGCGTCTATCTTTCTCCCTATGACTTATTTTACTCAGGGTAATAGATTCCATGTACATCCATGTATAGAAAAATTTCATGACTTCATCTCTCCTGACGGCTGTATATGTACCAGTATATGTACCAGTGTTTCTTTAGCCATTCATCTGTTGACGGGCATCCTGGTTGTTTACAGAGTCTGGCTATTGTAAATAGTGCTGCGATGAATATAGGTGTGAGGAAGAGGTTTTTAAATTGCATGTTTTGTGTTTCTAGGGTATATCCCTAGTATTGGTATAGCTGTATCATACGGGAGTTCAATTTCAGTTTTTTGAGGAATTTGCATATTATTTTCATAAAGGCTCAATGTCATGGAGTGACATATACCTTATGGTTTCAGTCTGATATCCAGACTGATATCCATTTGATATCAAATCTTGTCTCTTTATCAAAGATTAATTGAGTTTATATCTGGGGCACATTTTCTGGATACTCAAGTCTATTCCACTGATCTGAGGGTCTGTCTTTATTCCAGTACCATGTTGTTTTAAAAACTATATCTTTGCAATAAAATTTAAAGTTTGGGAAAGTGATGCCTCCCATAATCCTTTTCCCAGGGGTTGCTCTCTAGTAATTTGTGAGTGACCATTGTTCCAAATGAATTTCAATAGTGTTTGATCCATTTCTTTGAAAAATGTCATGGGTATTCTTAGAGGGATTGCTAAATCTTTACAATGCTTTGGGAAGTATTACCATTTTAATTATGTTAATCCTGCCAACCAATGAGCAGTGTATGTGTCTCCATTTCCTTCTGTCCTCTCATTTCTTGAAGCAGGATTTGTAGTTTTCTTTTGTATAGGTTCTTCACGTCTTTAGTTAAGTTGACTCCAAGATATTTGAGTTTGTGTGACACTAATGTGACACTAATGTATATGAGGTGTTTTTTAATGGCTATTTCTTCTCTATCATTATTGATGTATAAGAAGGTCGTTAATTTTTGCATGTTAATTTTGTAGCCTGCCACTTTGCTATGTGAATTTATTGTTTCTAGAAACTTTTTGGTAGAGTCTTTAGAGTTTTCTAAATATATTATCATGTCATTTGCAAACAATTAGAGCTCGACTTCTTCCTTTCCTATATGGATGCCCTTGATATCTTTTTCTTGCCTAATTGGTATGGCAAGAACTTCCAGCACTATGTTGAATAGGAGTATAAATGAGGGCTGCCTTGTGTTGTACCAGATTTGAGAGGAAAGGATTTTTAACTTATCACCATTGAGAATAATATTTGCCATTCCGTTGTGGTAGATAGATGGCCTCCACTATATTGAGAAAACTTCCTTTTATTCCCATCTTGATGGTTTTTTATCAAGAATGGGTGTTGGATTTTATCAAGTACTTTCTCTGCATCTACTGATATGACCATATGGTTTTACTTTTTTCTTTTGGTTGATATGGTGTAGTATGTTGATTGATTTATGTATGCTAAACCATCCTTGCATTCCTGGAAGAATCCTATTTGGTTGTGTTGTATGACCTTCTTGATGAGGCATTGGATCCTATTTGCCAGAATTTTGTTGAGGATCTTTGCTTCTGTGTTCATTAGGGATATTGGTCTGTAGTTTTCTTTTCTTGCAACATCTGTCTGGTTTTGGTATCAGAGTTATGTTAGCTTTATAAAAACTAATTGAGCGTGTTTCTTATTTTTCTTTTTTTAACCTTCATAACGGTTTATTTTATTTATTTATTTTCTTAGCATTGTATAAATACACCTTCAACAGTGCAACATTCCCATCATCAATGTTCCAAGTGTCCCTCCTTCCCACTCCACACCAACTTGTACTCTAGACAGGCTTTCTACTTCCCTGTTTTCACCCAATACCCAATTAGCTTTGAAATTAGAAAATGATCAACAACATATTCTTTATTATTTTTTAAAAGACATATCTAATGGTTCTGAATTTGAGCACAGATGCACGTATTCTAGACAACTACTTTATCACTTGAGACATATCCCAGGCCACAGAAAGTATAAATTATTTTGGTTTTTAGGCCACACCTGAAGGCTCTTAGAGGTTACTCCTGGCTCTGCACTCAGAAATCACTCCTGGAGAGGGGGACCATATGGGATGCCAAGAGCAAGCCTGTGTCAATCCCAGATCATCAGCAGGCAAAGCAAATGCCCTATTGTTGTGCTATCAATCTGGCCCCAGAAATATTTTTATCTAGATTTTCTTCAATTAATTTTTAGCTAGTTACAGATTTTACATGAACCCTGGGTCTTGAAAACTGTAATACAAACTTATGTCACTCAATACTACTATAAGGTTATAAATAATTATACTTGTATAAAACGCATTTGTATTTTTTTTGGTTTTTGGTTTTGGGACCAGACACTGCATCAGTTAAGGGGTCTTTATGGTTCTGCTCTCAGAATTTAATCCTGGTAGACTCAGAAGACCTTATGGGATTCCAGGGATGCTCTTGAGGACCATAAGGGATGACAGGGCTTGAATCCCCATGGGTCATGTACAAGGAGAATGCCAGTGATTGCACTGCTGTGCAATCACTCCAGCTCCTATTTGTCTATTTTTATGATGGATATTGGATGCATGTTTTAAGTACTAGAGATGCTTTTTTCATCTTTATTGGCATTTTTATACAATATACTTATTTTCTTCCTGCTATCACTTTGTTTTTGTTCTTTTGTATTCTGGCACTTATTCCCTTTTATTTTAAAATATTCACTTTATGAGACTTAAAAAATTATCTATGTGGTTAACAATTTTGCTTGTGTTTGCTGAAATATCCTTTTTATCTTTTCATTTTAAATTACTTTTTGTTTTGCAGAAAATTCTAAGTTACAGGGTTAGTTATTTTTGGTCTTGGTACTTTAAAATGGTTGTGATAGTCTCTGGGTTCCACTATTACATTTAAAAGTGAAACATCTCATTCCTCAGTAAAGGAAGTCAGTGTAACTTTTCCTCTATAACTTCTCTCACTTATTTTGAAGTTGTTGATAATGGATATTGCTAACATTTTACAAGAGACATAAAATACAAACAATTGAATATATACTGAACCATTTATTTATTCTGCATTTGTTGGAAATATTAGGATACATGTAATGTTAAATAATTACTAATTCCTCTTCTTGATTAAGAGTATTAAAATTATTGAAAGAATGTATTAAAATAAAACCATCTTGCTGTCATTAAAATTATGTTTAAGTAATTTCCTCTTTTTCTGAGATATGCACAAACCTACCAACCCCTCACCAATTTTTTATATATAACAAATGTATGGCAAACACCACAACTCATTGCCCTTTACTTACTAATAAGTAAGTAAAGGTGGTTAGAATTTGAATCTTTATTAAATTCTTTTTTTAATATCTTTATTTAAGCACCATGATTACAGGTATGTTTGTAGTTGGGTTTTAGTTATAAATAGAACAGCCCCATCACCAGTGCAATATTCCCACCACCGCGTCCCCCCAGTCCTGCCTGTATTCGGGAAAAGAATTTTACTTCTCTCATTCTTAACCATTGTGTTAGCTGTTAATGTAGTTATTTCCCTAGCAGAGTTCACCACACTTTGTGGTGAGCTTCAAATTTTGAGCTGATCCTACCAGCGCTTCCAGCCCTTAACACTATTGTCTCTAGGTCTTATTTCAGTGATGTCTTAATTTTTCTTAAAAGCATAGCCGAGTGAGACTACTCTGTGTCTATTTCTCTCCCTCTGACTTCTTTCACTCAGCATAATAGATTCCATGTACATCCACATATATGAAAATTTCATGACTTCATCACCCCTGACAGCTACATAATATTCTATTTTGTGTATGTACCACAGGTTTTTATTTTTTAGCCATTCCTCTGTTGAAGGGCATATTGGTTGTTTCCAGAGCCAGGCTATTGTGAATAGTGCTGTAATAAAGGTGTGAGAAAGGGGTTTTTGTATTGTATTCTTGTGTTCCTATGGTATATCCCTAGGAGAGGAATACCTGGTTCATATGGGAGTTCAGTTTCCAGTTTCTTGAGGAATCTTTTGTTTTTCATAAAGGTTTCTTGAGGAATCTATTGTTTTTCATAAAGGTTGGACTAGACAGCATTTTCACCAGCAGTGAATAAGAGTTTCTTTCTCTCCACATCCCTGCCAGCACCAATTGTTCTTGTTCTTTGTAATGTGTGCCTTTCTCTTTTGTGTGAGATGGTACCTCATAATTGTTTTGATTTTAATCTCCCTGATGATTAGTGATGTGTAGCACTTTTTCATGTGTCTGTTGGCCATTTGTATTTCTTCATAAAGGAAGTGTCTGTTCATTTTATCCCCATTTTTTGATGTGGTTATATAGTTTTTATTAAGTTCTGTCAGTATCTTGTATATCTTAGATATCAGTCGCTTGTCTGATGGATATTGAGAACAGTTTCTCTTATTCTGTATGTGGCTTTCGTATTTTAGACACTATTTCCTTTAAAGTGCAGAAGCTTCTCAGATTAATATAGTTCCATCTGTCTATCTCTGCTTCCACTTCTTTGGAGGGTGCTGTTACCTTCTTGAAAATGTCATTAGTTTCAATTCATAGAGTGTTTAACCTATGTGTTGTCCTATATATCTTATGGTTTCTGGCCTGATATCAAGGTCTTTATTTAGTCCATTTGGATTTGATCTTTGTGCACAGTGTCAGAGGAGGGTCTGAGTTTGCTTTTTTGCAAATGGCTAACCAGTTGTGCCAACACCACTTGTTGAAGAGGCTTTTCTTACTCCATTTTGCATTTCTTGCCCCTTTATCAAAGATTAGTTGATTATATTTCTGGGGAATATTCTCTGAGTATTCAAGTCTATTCCACTAACTTGAGGATCTGTCTTTATTCCAGTACCATGCTGTTTTGATAACTATTGCTTTGTTATATAGTTTAAAATTAGGGCAAGTAATGCCTCCCATATTTTTTCCCAGGATTGATTTAGCTATTCGTGGTTGTTTATTGATCCAAATAAATTTCAGGAGTGTTTGACACACTTCTTTGAAAAAGAGGTATGGGTATCTGTAGAGGAATTGCATTAAATCTGTAGAGTGATTTGGGGAATATTGCCATTTTAATTAAATTAATCCTGCCAATCCATGAAAGGGTATGTGTCTCCATTTCCTGTGTCTTCTCTTATTTCTTGAAGTAGGGGTTTGTAGTTTTCTATGTATAGGTCTTTCACCTGTATAGTTAAGTTGAGCCCAATATATTTGAGTTTATGTGGCACTAATGTAAATGGAATTGTTTTCTTAAAGTCCAGTTCTTCTTATTAGTGCATAAGAAGGCCATTGACTTTTGCATATTAATTTTATAGCCAGCCCCTTTCTTATATGAATCTATGGTTTCTAGAAGCTATTTTAGCAGAGTCTTTAGGGTTGTCTAAATATATTATCATGTTATGTGCAAAGAGTGAGAGCTTGACATCTTCCTTACCTATCTGGGTGCCCTTGATCTTTTTCTTGCCTAATCACTATAACAAGTACTTTCAATACTATATTGAATAGGAGTGATGAGAGAGGGCAGCCTTGTCTTGTACCATATTTTAGGGGAAAGGCTTTTAGTTTATCTCCATTAATAATAATATTTGCCATGTGTTTGTCATAGATGGCATTGACCATATTGAGAAAAGTTCCTTTTATTCGCATCTTGATGAGGATTTTTTTTCAAGGATGGATGTTGGAACTTATCAAATGCTTTTTCTGCATCTATTGATATGATCATATGATTTTTGTTTTGTTTTGTTGTTGTTGTTGTTGTTGTTGTTGATATGGTGTATTTTGTTGATTGATTTATGGATAGTAAACCATCCTTGCATTCCTGGGATGAAACCTACTTGATCATGTTCATGATCTTCTTGATGAGACATTGGATCCTATTTGCCAAAATTTTGTTGAGGATCTTTGGATCTGTATTTATCAGAGATATTGTTCTGTAATTTTCTTTTTTTGGCAACATCTCTGTCTGGTCTTGTTATCAAGGCGATGTTAGCTTCATAAAAACTATTTGAAAATGTTCCTGTTTCTTCAATTTTATGAAAGAGCCTGGCCAATATTGGTAGCAGTTCCATTTGAAACGTTTGAAAAAATTCATTCGTGAATCCATCTGCGCCTGGGCTTTTGTTTTTGGAAAGATTTTTGATCAGGATTTTAATTTCCTCAATATTGATGGGACTGTTAAAATATGCTGCCTCATCATTTTATAACAATGGGAGGTTATAAGAATCCAAGAATTGGCCCATTTCTGCCAGGTTCTCATGTTTCATGGCATAGAAATTCTCAAAGTATTCTCTGATTACCCTTTGAATCTCTGTAACGATTTCCCCCTTATTATTTTTTTTAACATTTTATGTTTTTTTAACATACCATATTTGCTGGTGTATAAGACGACTGGTCATATAAGATGACTCCCTAATTTTACAGTTAAAGCATAGGTTTAGGCCTATATGTTCTGTATAAGACAGAACATTACTGTGCTGCAACTGTGTGTACCTCAGTGAGCAAATCACAACAAGCAAAGGTTCAAAGGGTATACTGTAATAGACTTCCTCTCTGACTCTGGCCCATTTGAGCAGGCTTTTGACATTGTAGATTTGGATACAGAATATTGTTTAATTTGCATGCATCAAAAGCCTGCTTGGATTGGCTGAGTTAGAGAGGTGGTCAGAGCAGCTTTGCAGTGATTAGAGCAGGATTGAGTTGGAGAATTCGTTTCTTTGCAATATCCAGATGATTTTCATTTAGCAGCATATCAAGATGTTTATCGGGATATACTCGGAGTATAAGATGACTCCCGATTTTCAGTTGACTTTTTTTCATTTCAAAAGTCATCTTATACACCCGCAAATACAGTAATAGTAACTTTTATTTTAACCAAAGTGGATCACATATCTTTTACAGTAATATTTTAGGTACATATTGACATTGAATCAGAAAAATTCCCACCACCAAAGTTGTCCTCACTCCATCCCCATTCCTAGCATGCATACCAGATCCCCCTTCTAATCCCCAGGCTGCTAATATAAGTGGTCCCTCTGTGTCTAGCTTGTTGTAGATTGGGTATTGACTCTGTTGTTGTTGGCTTTGGATTTGGTGTTTAATTCCCATCATTTTTATTACTATTTAGTGATTATACAACGGTTTTTTTCTTGGTACCCTCCATTATTTCCCCTCAATTTGAGAGGCAGAACAAGGTGGTTCTAGTTATGTGGTTCTGTATGAAGAAAAGAAAAAAATAAAATGGATCAAATATCAAACAAGTAAAATATGGGAGGGGTCGTTCTAGAGGCTATAAATATCAATTTGAGAGAAAAGGGGGAAAGGGAGAGAAAAACAATAACAATACAAAAAATCATACAAAAAATCCAAAATGCAGGGCCCGGGAGATAGCATGGAGGTAAGGCGTTTGCCTTTCATGCAAAAGGTCATCAGTTCGAATCCCGGTGCCCCATATGGTCCCCCGTGCCCGCCAAGAGCAATTTCTGAGCATGGAGCCAGGAGTAACTCCTGAGCACTGCCGGGTGTGACCCAAAAACCAAAAAAAAAAAAAATCCAAAATGCACTACAGCAATAAAGACAATAACCAATAATAACCATGGTCCTAAAATAAAACAAAACAAGAACACAAATATAAACAGCAACAACAATAACAAAACCAAAAAATTGTTTTGTTTCTTCTATTTTTTTCTACATGGGCACAGTAAATATTGAGAAAATTAGAAAAGGAATTCCCTTGTCCTAAGAGATACATGGTTTCTCCACCATTGATGTACACTGTCATGAGAATAACTGTAGAATCTATATATGTTCATTTACTCTCCCCTAGGTCCTTTTGTGGTGTATGGAAACTTCTGCTTCATCATGAATGATGAAATCAGACCTCTGTATCTAGAGATCTTGGTATCTGCACAGGTATAAGAATGGAGCCTATAATGAAGTCTTTCTTTATTGTTCTAGAAGTTCTGTTCCATCACTGTTGTTTTAATGTCTTCTGTAGTTGATGGTCTTGGTTTTTGCACTGATCCTAGGATGAAGCCTAGGATAGAGTCTTTCATTATGTTTCCATAAGACCTGTTCAGCTGCAGTTGTCTCAGTCAGACGTCTGGATTTAGAGATCGTGGTTGTTGTACCAATCATAGGCCAAATCCTAGACTAGGGCTTATTGGTCCCAGGATACGTTTAGCCCAGTGGTCACAGTCAGTCTTCTGTAGATAGCGATCTTGGCTTTTCCACAGATCAAAGAATGACAAGTCTTCTAATTTCATCTTATTTTTATAAGGTGAGGTAAAACAACCTGCTCTTAGATCAGGTTGTTGCCATTTTCTTTTTGTCAGGATATCATATCAAAACTGGAGCATGTTGGTGTCAGAACAGTATTAAAAATGTCCCAGAGGAAATTTGGTTCCTGGAGCTGTTGCAGAGAATTGTGTCAGTTTGATGTCTGGGATCTAGGGTTTGGGGTTGGATGGTCAATATCTACTCACCAGGAGTTTAAGTTGGGTCCACATGATATATGTTCAAGGTATGAGGTGCCCCTGTATTCTAAAAATGTGTGAGTTTTTATCCCTAGTAGATAAGAGCTTGTTTGTAAACATAAAATTTCCCAATTTTTAGTATGCCTTTGCAAGAAGAAATGGTGCTATATTATATTGCTGGTGAATTTGGTGGTGAGTGTCAGGCTCCATCCTATCTGTGCCCTGTTTTTGACCTGAGCCACTATCCCAGGCAAGACTTTTTATTATAGGTTTTGTACCAAGCAGAATGAAAAGAGGTGAAGTTAAGGAAGAGAAGAAAACAGAAACAAGCCAAAATAATAAATACACACACATATGCTGCACCTTATATATTGAATTTCCTTTCCTAAAGAGAAAGTAACAATGTGGTTTTTATTTGACATAGATTGAATTGATGGTAATGAGGAAGAAAAAGGAGAAGGAAAGGGGAAAGAAAGAAGTAGTGAGAAGAGAGAAGAAAAGAGAAAGGAACTGTTAATTTGCCTAAACATGTTCGATGAATAGGTCCTATAATAGAAGTCTGTGGGTCACAATTGACTGCTTCAGTGGTCTGGTTGGTCACACGCTTCAGATCCTAATAGAGGCCATAACCCAGAGATAAAGGGTATATAAAACTGTTTTATCAAGACATTTTCATAATGCAAACTGAGTATGGTATCCAGTATGATTGGGTACTGAATTGTCAACTTAGATTGTCCGCCCTTTGTATCCAAGAACCCCTCTGGATCCCTGCCCCAGATGCTTCCCCAGGTATGGAATTTGATCATGTCCTCAGCTCCCTCCAGATCCCTGCTCCCGTTTTTCATTTCTAATACGATTTATCAATTTTATCTCTTTATTTCTTTGTGAGTTTTGCCAGAGGTTTTTTTTAATCTTGTTTATTTTTTCAAAGAACTTACTTTTGCTTTCATTGATCTTATGGATTATATTTTTTGGGTTTCCACTTTATTGATTTCTTCTCTAATCTTTGTAATTTTCTTCTGCCTACCTATTTTTGGTTTCATTTTTTGATTATTTTCTAATTTTATGAGCTGTACCTTTAAGCTATTAATGTAGGCCCCTTCTTCCTTCTTGATGTGTACTTGCAAAGGTATAAATTTTTCTCTCAGTACTGCTCTCACTCTGTTCCATAAATTCTGATAATTTGTGTATTTATTATCATTTGTTTTCAATAAGTTTTTATTTCTTCTTTGTTTTTATTTCTGACCCACTGGTTGTTCAGTAGTAAGCTGTTAAATTTCAGGTGTTAAAGTTTTTCTTCTGTGTTCTTTTGTTAGTTTATGCCTAATTTCAGTGCCTTGTGATCACCAAAGGTAGTCTGCACAATTTCTATCCTCTTAATTTCATGGAGACATGTTTTATGGGCTAACATGTAGTCTATCCTGGAGAATGACCCATATGCATTGGAGAAGAATATGTATCCAGGTGTCTGAGAATGGAGTGCCATATATATATATATATATATATATATATATATATAGCATATACATGTTTGTCCACTTTCTTCAATTTCTCTTTTCAGAGCTAGTATATTTTTGTTGGGTTTCACTCTGGTTGACATATCAAGGGATAACAGGACAGTGTTCAGCTCTCCACAATTAATATGTTGTTATGGATATCTTTTTTAAAATTTTTCAACAATTGCATTAAATACTTCTCTGGTTCCTCATTGAGCGTGTATATGTCTACGAGTATGATTTCTTCCTGTTTTACATATCCCTTTATTAGTTCAAAATGTCCATCTTTGTCTTAAACAACCTTTTCTGAGTCTAAAGTCATTGTCACCTGATACTAGTATGGCCACTACAGCTTTTTTAAAGTTGTTGCTTACTTGATTGATTTTTTTCCAGCCTTTGATTTTGAGTCTATGTTTGTTATGACTATTTAGGTGTGTTTCTTGTAGGCAGCAGAGGGTTGGATTCGTTTTTTGATGCATTAATCCACTTTGTGTCTCTTACCTGGTGCATTTAGTCCATTGACATTGCGAATGATAACTTCATGGGATTTAATGTCATCTTTGTGTAGAGGTTTGGTGTGTCTGTTGGTCAGTCTTGTCTTAAAGTAGACCTTTATTTTTTTCTTTTAATGCTGGTTTTGAGTCTGTAAAGTTTCTGAGTTCTTGTTTATATGTGAAGCTATGTATTTCCTTCAAACCTGAAGGTGAGTCTGGATGGGTGCACTATTCTAGGCTAAGCACTTATTTCATTGATTTTTGTCACTATGTCCCACAATTGCCTTCTAGCCTTGAGGAATTCTTGTGACAGGTCTGCTGTAAATCTCAAGGATGCTCCCTTAAATGTAATTTTCTTTTTTGATCTTGCTGCTTTTAGTAATCTATCCCTATTGTGGGATTTGTCATTGTGACTAGGATGCGTTGCGTTGCTTTTCCTTGGGTCTCTTTTAGCTGGTTCTCTTCAAGCATGTAGGATTTGGTTGCATGTAGTCATTAACTACATGTAGTATAGTAGCATGTAGTAATTTCTCTGTGATGATCTTTGGCTGTTGGTTATTCCTGTAAAGTTTCTTCCTGAGTCTCTGGGATCCAATGATTCTAAGTTGTTTCTGTTGAGCTTATCAAAGACTTCTATGTTCATTTATGTTCTTTGAGTAATTTTTTATTGCTGTAAGGCTTTTTTCAAACCTCTTTTTCTGTATGGAGTTGCTATTAATCTCATCTTCCAGCTTATTAATTCTATTCTCAGTTGCTGATACTATATTGGAGACACTTTCCATTGAGGTTTTCAGTTCATCTACTGAGTTTTTGAGACTCATTATTTCAGTTTGAAGTTTTCTGATTTCTATCTTTATATCCTCTTGATTCTTATTAGTGTTTCCATTCAACTCTATCTATGCTTTCTTTGAGTTCTGTGAACATTGTTCATATTTCTTCTCTAAAATCCATATCTGAGAGACTAGGTGGTTGGCCATTTTTGGGACATCAGAATTACCATTTTCATTCTCTGTGCCAGGTGTTGGCCTGCATTGTTTTCCCATTGTCACACTTGTATTGTTGGTATTTCTATGTGTTATGGTGGTATTCATTGGCTAGGTGGAGTGCATGAATAGGCCTGGATATTTCCACAGTCTCTGGGCGGACAAGACTGACCCCACTAAAAGGCAAGGTCTTAGTGAAGGATGCAGGAGAGGAACAAAGTTCTCAGGCTGAAAAAGCAGAGAGAAAACCCAAGATGTCTGCCTTGCTCCAGAGACACAGCAGAGTCAGCTAGTTCCACAATCTCTGGGTAGGAAAGACTCACCTCAGGAGAAGGCAAGCCCTCAGGGATGGATGCTGGAGAGGAGTAAAGTTCCCAGGTCAAAGAAAGCAGAGAGAAGGCCCAAGATGTCTGCTGTGCTCCAGTGACACAGCAGAGTCCTGATCATGATCTTTGGTGTTTGGGTCATATCCAGTGATTCTCAGGGGTTTCTCCTAGTTATGAGTTCAGAAAAACTTGGCTAGGCTTCATTTCCACCAGCAGTGGCTGAGAATTCCTTGTTCCCTGCATTCATGTCATCACAGATTTTTCTAGTTCATTTTGATGTGTGACAGTTTCTGTGGCATTAGATCATAATCATTGTTGTTTTGACTTATATCTCCCTGATGATTAGTGATGCAAAGCTTTTATTATGTTCCTTTAGGTCATCTGTATTTCTTTTTGAGGAAGTGTCTGTTCATTTATTCTCCCATTTTTAATGAGGTTAGGTATTTTTTCTTGTTAAGTTCTATCAGTACCTTGTATATCTTATATATTAGTTCTTTATCTGATAGGTATTGGGTGAATAGTTTCTCTTATTCTGAGGGTGGCCTTTGTATTCTACTTATTGTTTCCTTTGAGGTGCTAAAGCCTCTCCCTTTAATTTAGTCCCATTTTTTTCATATCTTTACTTCCATTTGTTAGAACAAAATGATTCCCCTTGAAGATGTCTTTAGCGTTAATGTCATGGAGTATTTAACCTACAATTTCTTCAGTATACCTTTTTGGTTTGGTTTTTAATCCATTTCAATGTGGCCTTTATACCTGGTGTTAGATGAAAGTTTGAGCTTAATTTTTTTTTTACATGTGGTTGACTAGTTGTCTTAATACTACTTGTTGGAGAGGCTTTCCTTGCTCTCTTTTTGTTTCATGTTTTGCTCATTTCTTTTTTGGTTGGGTCACACCCGGCAGTGCTCAGGGGTTACTCCTGGCTTCATGCTCAGAAATTGCACCTGGCAGGCACGGGGGGCCATATGGGGCACCGGGATTCGAATCACTGACATTTTGCATGAAAGGTCAACGCCTTACCTCCATGCTATCTCCTGGGCCCCATTGCTCATTTCTTTTAAAAGAATAATTGACACTATGTCTGGGGAACCTTTTCTGAATACTCAAGTATCTGTGATCTGTGGTCTCTGTCTTCAAATACAATGCTGGTTAAAGGAATATTGTTTATAATACAATTTAAATTGTAGAAAGTGATGACACTCATCATTTTCCTCCAGATTGCTTTACTACTAGTGGGTGTTTATTTTTCAAATTGTGTTTTATTCCAGGACTCTTAGATCCACATTTTTGAAAAATATTATGGGTATCCTTAGAGGGATTCCATTAAATATGTACAATGCTTAATCCATGAACAGTGTATGAGTCTCCATTTCCTTGAGTTTTATTCTTGATGAAGTTGTAGGTTTTCTTTGTATAGCTCCTTGACATCTTTAGTTAAGTTGACTCCAATACATTTGAGTTTCTATGGCACTATTGTGAATGAGAATATTTTTACTGTACATTTATTCCATTATTTGTGTATAAGAAGGGCATTGATTTTTGTGTTTGTTTTGTAGCTTGCTAAATAGCTTTAATAAGCTATTGTTTCTAGTAACCTTTTGATAGTCTTTGTGGTTTTCAAAATATATCATCTTGTAATTGGAAAACAGTGAAAGCTTAACTTTTTCCTATCCTATCTGGATACCCTTGATATCTTTTAACTGCCTAATTGCTATGGCAATTACTTCCAATAGTATGTTAAATAGAAGTGGCAAGAGGGGACAGTCTTATCTATGTTTAATTTTAGAGGAAAGGCTTTTAGTTTATCTCCATTGAATTTAATATTTGCCATCAGCTTGTGGTAAAAGCCTTGACTCTATAGAGAAAAGTTCCATCCATTCCCATCTTGTTGAGAGTTTTCCTCATGAATGGGTGTTGGATCTTATCAAATACTTTCTCTCTCTACATCTATTGCTATGATCATATAGTCTTTATTTTTTCTTTTTTTGATATGGCATACTAAATTGATCGATTTGTGTATGTTAAACCATCCTTGGATCTCTGGAATGAAATCTACGTGGTCATTCTTTATGACATTTTTTTGTTTGTTTTTGTTATTGAGCCACACCTGGTAATCTCAGATGTTATTCCTGGCTATGAACTCAGAAATTGCTCCTGGCTTGGGTGACCATATGGGACACCATGAAATTAAACCGCAGTCCATCTTAGGTCAGCAGTGTGTAAAGCAAGCGCCCTACCACTGTGCCACTACTCTGTTTCCAGTTTATGACATTCTTAATGAGGCATTGGATTTTACATACAAGAATTTTGTTGAGGATCTTTGTATCTGTGCTCATTAAAGATATTGTTCTGTACTGTTTTTTTCTTTTCTTTTCTTTTTTTCTGCAGCATCTCTGTCTCCTTTTGATATCAAGGTGATTTTAGCTTTATAAAAACTATTTGGGAGTATTTATATTTCTTAAATTTTTTGTAAGAACGTGGAAAGGAATGGTAGTAGGTCCTTTTGAAATGTTTAAAAGAATTTGTTAGTGAATTAATCAGTCTTGCAAAGCTTTAAGTTTTTCTCTTCGTATACTTTTACTGTGTCTCACAAATTCTAATAATATGTGTCTTCATTTGCATTTGTTTCCAGGAATCTTTTGATTTCCTCTCTTGATTCACTTGTTCAATGGTGAGCTGTTTAATTTCTAGTGTTAAAGTTTTTGCTGTGAATGTTTTTAGCTCATTTCTAATTTCAGTGCATTATGCTTTGAGAAGGTAGTTCCTTTAATTTCTATCTTCTTGATTTTATGGAGGTGTCTTTTTATGAGCCAGTAAGTGTTCTACCCTGAGAATGACCCATGTGTATTGCAGAAAAATATGTGTCCAGCTTTCTGGCTGTGAAGAACCCTAGATAGATTAGATAGATGATAGATAGATAGATAGATAGATAGATAGATAGATAGATAGATAGATAGATAGATAGATAGATAGATATACAGACCACTTCCTTTTATTTCTCCTTTCAGAGTTAGTATATTCTTGCTAAGTTTCAGCCTGGCCAACCTATCAAGAGATAACAGGGTGGTGTTGAGGTATTGCTATTGATGTCTTCTTTCATCTTTGTCAACAATTATTTTTAATATTGTGCTGGTCCCTCATTGGGTTTAGTTGTGTGATTTCATCCTGTTTTACATATCTCTTGATTATTATGAAATGTCCATCTTTGTCTCATAACTTTTTTAAGTCTAAATTTTGAGTAATCTGATAATTATATAACCACTTCAGTGTTTTTTAAAGGAGTTGTTTGCTTGAATGAAAATGATTGCTCCCCAACATTTGATTTTGAGTCAATGTTTATTTTGAATACTCAGAAGTGTTTCTTATATTCAGCAGAATGATGGATTCAGCTTTTTGATCTTAATTAGTGCACTTAGTCCATTGACATTGAGAGTAATAATTGTCATGGGATTTAGTGTTATCTTTATGTAGGGGTTTGCTGTGTCTGTTGGTTTATTTTATTTTAAAGAAGAACTTTCAGTTTCTTTATAAAGTTGATTTTGAATCTATAAAGTTTTTGAGCTGTTGCTTATCCTATGTATACTTTTAATATCCTATGTATACTGTTAACCTATGTATACTACCTTCAAACCTGAATTTGAGTCTGGATGGGTAAAGTATTATAAGCAAAGTATTTATATACTTGAGTTTTGTCACTATATTCCACCACTGCCTATAGGCCTTGAGGCTTTCTTGTGACAGGTCTACTATAAATCTTAAGTATGCTCCCTTTGAATATAATTTCCCTTTATGTTCTTGTTGCTTTCAGTCTTCTATTCCTGTCTGTGTGGTTTATCATAGTACCTATGATTTGTCTTGGGGTGCATGCAGGATTTAGTTGCATGCACTCATTGGCTTTGAGAGTTTGTATACAATGATGCTCATGATGATTAATTCTTCCTGGTTTTTTTCTTTCTGAATCTCTGGGACTTCAGTAATTCTTATGTTGCTTCAGTTGAGCTTATCGTAGACTTCTATTTTCATCTGATCACATACTTTGAGTACAATAGGCAGCCTGAGAATGGGCAGGAGTGGCTGCACATAAGAATAATAGCTAGAGATGCCTGCCCAGTAGGGCCAACTCCTAAGAACTGTGAGTCTTGTCTTTTCTTTGTGTTTCTTTGTCCTTTGCTGTTCTGGACTTCGTGGGAGTGGACCAAACTGGTCCCAAAAAAAGACTTGCTCTCCCAGAGGTCCATCCTAGGGCTGAAATACCCAGGAACATTCCACTAGACTGAAAACTGGCTATAACAAGTACTCTGCAAAGCAAGGTCCCCTGATTGTGACGTCAGGCTGGGAATTTCTCCGCATCCACGCCTGCACAGTAGGGCCAACTCCTAAGAACTGTGAGTCTTGTCTTTTCTTTGTGTTTCTTTGTCCTTTGCTGTTCTGGACTTCCTGGGAGTGGACCAAACTGGTCCCAAAAAAAGACTCTCTCTCCCAGAGGTCCATCCTAGGACTGAAACACCCAGGAACATTCCATTAGACTGAAAACCGGCTATAGCAAGTACTCTGCAAAGCAAGGTTCCCTGATTGTGACATCAGGCTGGGAATTTCTCGGCATCAACTCCTGCCCAGTAGGGCTAATAATAGGCTGCAGAAAGCTCCGCTTCGCTACATGACCGTGCACTCTTTCTAAGGAAAGCACATCAATGCAACAAGAAGAGAAAAAAACACACTAAGGACTGTGTTGGATCACAGAAGCCCAGCATTTCTCTCTGGATTGTCTTCTCTGCTGTATGCCTAGGCCCAAGATTTGATCCTTTGAGAGGCCTCATCCACGGAGGACTCCACTCCCTTGTAAGCTAATCGACACACCCGGAAAGGCTAGAATCAGAGGTGTCTGGCTGCACACATCATCTTCCCAATGAATACCACCGCAACACATAGAAAAACACACAATACTAGTGTGACAATGGGGAAACAACGCAGGCCAGCGTCTGACATAGAGAACGAAGAAGACAATTCTGATGAACAGACAATGACCAACGAATTAATCAATCTCTCAGATAAGGACTTTAGAAAAACAATATGGAAGATGCTCAAAGAACTCAAAGAAACCATGGACCAAGTTGAACAGAACACTAATAAGAACCAAGAAAATATGATGACACAAATCAAAAAACTCCAAATTGAAATAACATGTCAACTAACAGACGTGAAAAACTCAGTAAATGAATTGAATGGTAAAATGGATGATCTCAACACCAGGGTAAAAGAAGCTGAGAATAGAATTGGGGCTGTGGAAGATGAGATAAATAACAACTCCATACAGCGGGAGAGATTGGAAAAAAAACTCAAAACAAACGAACGGACAATGGAAAAAATAGTCAAAGAATGGGAACAGATGAAAATAGAAGTCTATGAGAAGATCAACAGAAACAAATTAAGGATCATTGGAGTCCCAGAGACACAGGAAGAAAATTTCAAGGAAGAATCAATGGTCAAGAACATCATTCAAGAGAAACTTCCAAAACTAAAGAATATATGTGACAAATCGCAAGATTTGCAAGATTTGCCCGAAGAGTACCAACCAAAAGAAACCGCAAAAAAAATAACCCAAGAAACATCCTAGTCACAATGACAAATCCCACAGATAGAGACATAATTCTGCGAACAGCAAGATCAAAAAGGGAAATTACATTCAAGGGAGCATCCTTGAGAATTACAGCAGACCTGTCACCAGAAACACTCAAGGCCAGAAAACAGTGGTGGTATATTGTGACAAGACTGAATGAAATGAATGCTTCACCTAGAATACTGTACCCAGCAAAACTCACTTTCCGGTTTGACGGAAAAATACATGGTTTCACAGACAAAAAACAGCTCAGAAACTTTACAGACTCAAACCCACGCTTAGGAGAAAAACCGAAAGACCTAATTTAAGACAAGACTAACCAAAAGACACACCAAATTTCGATATGAAGATGGCATCAAATCCTAGGACAATTCCTTCTCTCAATGTCAATGGACTAAATGCACCAGTTAAGAGACACAGAGTAGCTAAATGGATCAAAAAACTCAATCCAACGTTTTGCTGTCTATAAGAAAAACAACTGAATAGTCAGAACAAACATAGATTCAAAGTAAAAGGCTGGAGAAAAATTATCCAAGCAAATAACACCCATAAAAAAGCAGGAGTGGCCATACAAATATCAGATAATGCAAACTTTATACTCAGGAAGGTTGTAAGGGACAAAGACAGACATTATATACTAATCAAGGGGTATGTAGAACAGGAAGAAATCACTCTTCTAAACATAAATGCACCGAATGAGGGTCCAGCAAAATATTTAATACAATTGTTGACAAAACTGGAAAATAACATCAACAACAACACAATAATTGTGGGGGATCTCAAAACAGCTTTGTCAACAATGGACAGGTCAACCAGACTGAAACCCAACAAGAATATACTGGACCTGAGGAGAGAAATGTAAGAAAGGCCTAGTGGACATATATAGGACACTCCATCCTCAGAAACCTGGATACACATTCTTCTCCAATGTACATGAGACATTCTCTAGGATAGACGACATTCTGGTACATAATATATATCTTCAAAATCTCAAGAGGATAGAAATTTTGCAGGCAAACTTTGCCGACCACAAGGCTCTGAAATTATTTGTGAACTCCAAAGGAACAAAGAAGAAAAACTCCAAAACCTGGAAGTTAAACAGTCTCATACTGAATAACCAGTGGGTCCTAGATGAAATCAAAAAGGAAATCAAAATATTCCTGGAAACAAATGATAATAAATTCACGGACTATCAGAACTTATGGGACACAGCAAAAGCAGTACTGAGAGGAAAATTTATAGCTCTGCAAGCACACATCAGGAAGGAATAAGGGGCTTACCTGAGTAGCTTAATGACGCAGCTTTCAGAACTAGAAAGTGCTCAAAAAAAGGACCCAAAAATAGGGAGGCAGAAGGAATTAACAAAGCTGAGAGCAGAAATCAATGAAATGGAAATCCAAAAAACAATCCAAAAGATCAACAAAAGCAGAAGTTGGTTCTTTGAAAAAATAAACAAGATTGACAGACCACTGGCAAAATGAACAAAGAAAGAGAGAGAGAAACTTGATAACTCGTATCAGGAATGAAAAAGGAGAGATCACTACTGACATGGCAGAGATTCAAAGGATAATCAGAAACTACTTTGAGAAGCTCTACACCACTAAAAATGAGAACCTGGAAGAAATGGATAAATTCTTGAACTCTTACAATCTTCCACGGTTGAAGGAAGAGGATGTAGCATATCTAAACACCCCCCATCACTATTGATGAAATTAAAATGGTAATCAAATGTCTGCCCAAAAACAAAAGCACAGGCCCAGATGTATTCAATAATGAATTCTTTCAAACTTTCCAGGAGGAACTACTACCAATCCTGGCAAGACTCTTTCATGAAATCGAAAAAACGGAAATACTTCCAAATACCTTCTATGAAGCCAACATAACCTTGACGCCCAAACCTGACAAGGATGCAACGAAAAAAGAAAATTACAGACCAATATAGCTAAGGAATGCAGAACCAAAGATCCTGAACAAAATTCTGGCAAATAGAATACAATGCCTCATTAAAAAGATCATCCACTATGATCAAGTAGGTTTCATCCCAGGAATGCAAGGCCGGTTTAACATCCGTAAATCTATCAAAATGATACACAACATCAACAACAAGAAAAATAAAAATCACATGATCATATCAATAGATGCAGAGAAAGAATTTGATAAGGTTCAACACCCATTCTTAATCAAAACTCTCAGCAAGATGGGAATGGAAGGAACCTTTCTCAATATAGTTAAGGACATCTACCACAAGCCAGTGGCAAATATTATCCTCAATGGAGAAAAACTAAAAGCCTTCCCTCTAAATTCTGGCACAAGACAAGGCTGTCCTCTCTCACCACTCCTATTCAACATAGCACTGGAAGTACTCACTATAGCGATTAGGCAACAGAAAGATATCAAGGGAATCCAGATAGGAAAGGAAGAAGTCAAGCTCTCACTGTTTGCAGATGACATGATACTCTACTTAGAAAACCCTAAAGACTCTACCAAAAAGCTCCTAGAAACAATAGAATAATATAGCAAAGTGGTAGGCTACAAAATCAACACAAAGAAATCAATGGCCTTTCTATACACCAATAGTAATAAGGAAGAAATGGACATTAAGAAAACAACCCCATTTACAATAGTGCCACACAAACTCAAATATCTTGGAATCAACTTGACTAAAAATGTGAAGGACCTATACAAAGAAAACTATAAAACTCTGCTCCAGGAAATAAGAGAGGATACGCAGAAATGGAAAAACATACCCTGCTCATGGATTGGCAGGATTAACATCATCAAAATGGCAATACTACCCAAGGCATTATACAGATTTAATGCGATCCCTCTAAAGATACCCACGACATTCTTCAAAGAAGTGGATCAGGCACTTTTGAAGTTCATTTGGAACAATAAGCACCCTAGAATAGCGAAAGCAATCATTGGGAAA
>PVKC010000787.1:0-60147 GCA_004027635.1 Crocidura indochinensis
AGAAAGCCAGGTCCCACCCTAGAGTAGGGTCCAATCACTGATCAGGGTAAGATCAGGGTGGGTCCAGAAAGCCAGGTCCCACCCTAGAGTAGGGTCCAATCACTGATCAGGGTAGGATCAGGGTGGGTCCAGAAATGTTTATACATAGAAATTCCAAATCATGATAAGATTAGAAATGTTTACATATGCAACAGTAAAGCATAACATTGGTGAACATTTGTTTCATTTCCAAAAACAAAATGTTAATAATATGGACCAATATAATGAATAGCAGGTAGGGCATTTGCCTTGCACATAGTCAACCTAGATTTGGTCCCCAGCATCCCAAGTAGGTCCCCTAAGAATTTCTGGGAGTAATTCCTGATGAAAATGACAGGAGATAGCCCTGACCACATCCAGATGTGACCTCAAACAACTACAATAGCAAAAGTGTTGATGAAGCTTACAAAAACCCTGGATTCTGCTTCTACTTGAGATAGAATTAAAATAACAGGGGGATCTTTTTTACTTTATTCAAATAGAAATCCAATTCCTTTTGTTTAAATAAATTAAAACAATTTCAGACATCACGAATATTTTCAAGTGACTTATTATAAAAGATCAATGTTTAACTATCACCTATTTATTTTACTAATGATACATCAGAGGTGTAAACTTTAGTCACAGTATTTGCATGGACCTATGCATTAGCTCCCAGGACTCTACCAGAGGAAACTAAATACCTCATCAGGAAAATAAAATGATCATTTTATATTATAAGGGAAAAGATCGTTTAGTTTTGTTTCTCTATTAGTTAAATTCAATTTGAGAATAAAGGAGATGGAATAATCTATTTAATTCCTTGCATATTACTTATTAAAAATTAGAAATTAAGTTTACTTTATAAAATATATACAATTTTACTGTTCTCAAAGTTTGGTAAATTACTACATAAATGAAAATATCCTAAAGCCGTTCATTACCTGCTATTAAATCACATTAAAATAGATAGTACTGTGCTGGATGTCATGGGCACCAACATTATTCCAGCAATTCAAGGAATGATTTAGTCCAACTACTAATTGCATTCATTAAACTAGGTCATATTAATTTTCCATTGAATTAACTGTATAAGTATAAATGAGTCATACTAAAATTTGTATTTTGAAAAGTTAATATTATCGTTATGGTAGTAGTGTGCTCTTAAAATATTTTATCTTTACTCTGACAAAGATTTTCAACAAATTTAACATTAATCTAATATTTATAGTAAAATTCTACAAGACATTTTCACGTATATATTTTATATTTTTTTTAAATCATAACAATTGAAAAAAATAAAAATTCTAATGCAAAGGTCAAAACTAAATTTTAGTTTGTATTAGAGATGAATGTTATTAGAAAGAAAATTATATTAGTATTTAATATCATAATATATAATAATGATAGAATAATAGTATATACTACTAATAGACAGGTGGAAAAGTAATGTGAAGAAAATATACCTAACCATAACAGTTAGGTCAAAAGAAATAGTATCATAAAAACTAATTTTCACCTTCAATTTGAGAAAAAACAAAAGAAAACAAAAAAAAATAAAATAGAAAAATTCTGCATACATCCTAAAATAAAGTGACATCTACCAAATATAAAAATAAATACAATTATGAGAATCTCTGGAAACTTTATGTTCTCTGTAAGTATATTCTTTACACCTGGATAAATTTTGGTAAATTCTGACTCAACTAATTAATACCTGAATCTAGAATTATTATGCCATTTTGGGGGGGGGCACACCTAGTGACACTCAGGCGTTACTCCTGGCTATGTGCTCAGAAATTGCTCCTTGCTTGGGGGACCATATGTAATGCCAGGGACCAAACGGTGGTCCGTCCTAGATCAACACGTGCAAAGCAAATGCTCTACCGCTTGTTCCACCACTCTGGTCCCTATTATGCTATTTTGTAATGTAACTACAGAACTAAAAATCAATTATTACTTTACCTTAAAGATACATTTTAGTATTTCAGTGCTGCAGTAGTTCACCAAATTAAACACTATTTAATAACAACAGAGTCCCATTTCACATTTCTTAGCAAAAATCTATGTGTTATCTTTTATTGGCTCCAATTATGTTTTGCTAGATCATAGATATTTAGGGAATGAGGATGAAGAGTTGTATTAAAATATAGCATAAATAAAAACATAGCAGATTATGAAAAGGATTTTTAGGTTGGGACTGCAGAGATAGTACAGTGGTAGGGCACTTGCTTTGCATATGGTGGCTTGGGTTTGATCTGTGGCACCCCAAATGGTCCCCCAAATACAGAATCTGGTGTAAGCCATAGTACTCCTGCATGTGGCTTCAAAACCAAAATAAAAGGAAATAAATGTATGATGAGGAAGTTATTAAAGCATTTTAAAATGCTATACAAAATTTACAAAGCAAACAGATATTATCACATGGGTGGTCTTATCCTGACGAATAAAACGAGGAATTTCAGTGAAATGATATACTTTTATTGCTATTTAATTTCTTCCATTAATTTTCTATAGAAACCTGGGCAAGTCAACTAATTCCTGCAATTCTAAAATTTTTGTTTTGTAAATAGCTATTATTACCATATGAAAATAGTGATATTATATCTACTGAATTTTATGAAATACAATGTAATAAAGTATATAAAGTCAATTTTAAACAACCCATTTGTCATTTTAATAACCATAAAATGAGTAAAGTTCCTCATTCACATTAATAGTGTAATTTGCTCTTTTCCCATTCTTTCTCTCTCCCTCCTCTTTTTTTCTCTTCAATTAATTTGAAAAAGCAAACTAGGCAGCATAATACTAGCCAAATACTTTTTTTGGTTGTTAATAAAGCTATAATGATATTTTCTCTTGATATGATTATTTCTGCATTAATAGCTCTTATTTAGAACTTAAAGTTTAAAATTTCTGTTCAGAGGAGTCTTCCATAAATACAAATAGCATATCCTTTTCTCTGAACCCTCTTGATTAACTTGAATAAATACAAATATTCGCTGTTCAGAGTCTGATACTGAAAGTAGATTCATGGCCCAGATTTTGTTATCTGTATTTGAGGAAGGGCAGGAAGAGAAAAGGAAGTTAAGAGAAGGAAGAGGAGGAATTTATGCTATTTCCCTCCATTCTAGATCCTCCAGATTATTATGAATCGATAGAAAATAATACTTGACAATGGTCTTCTACCATGTAAAGCTCATAGTAGTCTTTCACTAGCTGACAGAAAATATATTGTATTTTAAGAGCACAGAATATATATAGTATTTAAATGCATGCATTTTTTATATGCTACCTTTTAAAATTACAAAACTCACAAAATCACTGCTTTTAAATAAGTAATTAAATGTGGAATGTTTTATTTGGTAAAGTTCACCTGTAATTGAAAGATTTTACATTCACACAGCTGTTCATTTCATGCTAAATGATGATCACCTGCACCCTGCCAAGATTCTAACCTCCAGATCTTCTCTAATATACCCACTGGTTGGTCAGCATCCTTCCCTCATTGGTTTTCCTGATACAGTCAGTTCCAGAGACTGCAGAAATGATGGGGCAGAAGCAGAGAGGATATTGGATGAGAAAGTTGTTTGCACTTCTCAATTATCTTATTCAATAGTTTCTCTCATCAGAGGTGAATCCAAATGCAAGCCCTGGCTTGGTCTGTGTCCTCTCTGCAGACAACATATTAAACAGACCAGCCCACAGACATATTACTTGGTATAACCAGCTTCCCCCTTGGTTTGGGTTATGCCTCACTGCTCCTTCTGGACCTTCTGCCCAGACCTGCCCTGCAGCCCTCCTCTCTCTTTGGAGCAGTCTGTCCATGTGGTGACTTCACTCCATTTTCCTGAAGCATTTCTCTCCCGGATGTGAAAGAGGTTTTCTCCTCCCAGGAGCACATGGAGATTGAGAGCAAATCTCCCTAAAACACTTTCCTGTGGATTAATTTAAAAAAAAATCTCTATATACTCTGTCAGATTCCTCTTTTTCATTTCCCTATCTCTTAGAACTGCAGGAATTTTATTTCTACTTTTACAATGTGATTTTCACTTCTAAGAGCAGAAGCACACTCTACAAGGGAAGATTTTATCTTCCAGACTTGTTGCTTTATGTAAAGAACTGAGGAGATTGTGCAGAAAGAATTCAGTAAAAAACTTTCATGAGTGAATAATGATGGACCAGGTGAAAACAACAGTGAAAAAACTAACCCAATGTCTTTAAGAAGAAAACAATTTTTCTAGTCAAATACATCTCTAAAATTACTGATCTTTAATAACACCTTCCATTTTTCCCCTCTTTTCAATTTTGTTTGTAGAATAATATCCTAATGCTACAGTTCTCAGGTATCAGATATATATTATTTGGTCTGTGATTATAAAAGCTTTCTCTCTGTAAGCTCAATATTTGTAGAAGATATGAACATTCTTTATAATTATTTCATAGAAATAAAATAACAGTTATACCTTATTATTCACAGAGTTGAAACAAAGGCAAATGGTGAAAGTTTCTCAAATGTAAAAGGTTTTCTCAGTCTGTAAAATATTTTCAGGTTGGACTTTGCAACTTCATGAATCTTTAAACATTTATGACATTTATTGATTTACTAACAAAAGCAAACTAAGACTGAAAAAACAATAAACACCAGGAAAAAACCTAAAGTACTTCCATAACTATAGACAGACTTGTTTTTGAGTGACTCTGAGTAAATGTCCAAGGTTCAAAGAGAACAAGACTTAAAAGCTGGGTAGAATGAGTGAACAGGAAGGACTAGATATTTGCTCTTGCAGAATGATGCAGCCTTATGTAGGAAGGCAGCTAAGAGTCAGGGCTTTGGTGTCAAAACCAGTGTAGCCAGAAAGCTGGTTAAAGACTCCTTGCCCTTTGCAGTCTGGCATATCTCAGTGTCCTCAGCAGCTCTAGGTTGGGGAAATTCTACCAGGTAGAAAATAGGAGACAAAACAATGTTTTGTGTAGGTTTAAAATTAATTCAAAGTTGGGAAATACTCAGCAAAATCTGACCATTTGAGTCACTGGCTTATTCATTTCCACGAACCTATGGGTTTCCATGATCCTATGATGATGAGAGATTCCACTTCTTAGAGATGTTTGTGTATGTGAGAATCCTAATCTTAAAGAAAAAAAAGGAAATAAGAAAAGTATGTTGCTCACAATTGCACGCTAAATTCTCACTTCTGACCTAACCAAAGGAGATTGTATCTATTCACACTTATGTGTGGCAAACTCATAAGACAGTTGTAATGACCAGTAAGAAAGAATTGTGAATTCTAGGCATGACTTTGGCATCCCCCAGTGTTCATTTCGTCTTCATGGAATTCTTGCCAAGACCCAATGGCAATTTATCATGACAATGGCATGTATTCCAGTCCATAATAACAACACCTATATGCATAAACCTATTATTTCCCATGACAGAAGTTTAATGCTGTGTCACAAGCTATGGAGATTTGAGTAACTGTTACTGGACTCAACTTAGAATATACATTTTGATTATATATCTAAAATTAACATGTCAAAAATGTACTAGATTTTCAGAAAAAAAATATTTATCCTTAATCTATCCCACAATTGCAAATGGCACCATCTCATCTGACAGAATGAAATACCAAGATTGATTCATTTCCCCTTCCCACCTATAACCTTTGAGTCTTGCATCCATAGAGTTAAAGAACCAGTTTTCTGGACAAGCCTCCACCATGGAAAATTGAATTGATCTAGAGATTGCTGATATTCTATAACCAATCACTCACAATTTCTTCTTAAATATTTTATATTTTATTTCTTCAATAATCTATTCATATGTCATATAATTACAAAGTCAAACTAATGCCCTATAATTTACCTGTCTAATCTTATACTTGGACTTTCTATATCCCATAGAAATTATATGCAGATGTAAAGTGATATGGGTGTGTATTAAATGCATATATGTTTTTGTCTTTATCCTTTATTTCCAACATTGATTTAAAATAAAATCCCTGTGACTACTTTTTCTTTATTACTTCTGGTTTTATTATCTGGAACTCAAATAATGTTCATAAGACAAGTGGATGCTTTGTAAATATTTCTCAAATGCATAAATGAATTCCATCATCATTGTTCTCATTTCTAAGTAATCTCCAAAAATAATATTCCTCTAAGCAAGGAAAGCTGTTATTTCTCTTATTTGAAACTATAAATAGCTGATGTTTGGCCCTATGAATTTAAATTAGAATCTCAAAATGATAGAAATTCACAATTTGTTAAATAATAGATTATTCTTTCTGTTTGCTACCTAACTATATAAAGAGCTCTAATACTGCAGAGAAAATGATTCAGTTAGGATATTTACACAGCATTATTTATTTATGCAAAATGCATTATTAAAATAAAATTATGTGCTCTTGGAATCACCATCATCATACTTATCTATATTAAAATAATTTTATAACATAAGAAATGAAAATCTATAGAAATGCATTTGGGAAATATGTAAAGCTAAATGTAGAATATTATTTGTCATATAAAAGTCTGACAAAAGACTTAACTCATATATTATGCATATTTACACATTTAAAAATGACAGAGGAAACTGTTACATGGTTCTTACCTTCATGCATATTTTTTGTGTTCTGAAAGTGCTGAAGATTTTACCAAGGAAAACAGTTGAATTGATGTTGAATACACACAATTTTATAAACTTTTAATACTACTCACACACCTCATCAGATATTCTCCCTTTGATTCTGTTGTGACTAAACTCTCCTACTTTCTCTCCAAATAGTCTTCTAAATTATTCTCAATTACTTTTTCTATGCAATTAGATTTTCATTCCCTCCAGGTTTGCTTTATTTAAAAATTAATGCACAGTATTTACAAATTTATTTTAGTTGAGTTTCAGGCATACAATATCCCAATATTAATTTTACTACCAGTGGTGACTTCTTTCTACCATTGTTACCAGGTTTATTTCCTTCCACACCCCCCAATTTCCTCCCTGAAAATTTTATTTGTTGTCATTTTTGTCACATGCTCATATTGTTTTTGGCTCTATAATTCATATGTATGTAGTTATGTGGTTGTGGGATATGTAGACCTACCACATATCTAATCAACTAATGCACATTACAAACTTGATCCCTATTCCTCAGAGCCCTAATCACCTCTTTTAGTCAAACCTCCTTCATTTCTCTTCTTTGGAGTCCTTCTCATTTCTATGATCTAGAGTCAATGGTAATTTAAAGTCATCCCTGTCGTGCCTTGCATCCACTTTTCCTTTTATTCTATGTATCACAGATAAATTTAATAATCTGATATTTGATCATCTTTTGATGCATTTGATATGATTTGAGCATAACTGTGTTTTTCAGTGTTTTATCTATGTCCCTTTCCACTAGATTTTTCAAATGTATCCAAATTTTATCCAGTCTCTTCCCTTGTGTTTCCTATATTCAGTGTTTTCCTGGAAAGACTACCCCATCCCAGGTTATTTCTAGATGACTATCAGTGAGCATCACATTCATTGGGGACTGTGACAGATGAGGGAGGTGACCAGTACAGTAGGGCCTCACCAAGGAAACAAGATAAGAAGGGACTAACAGTCCAGCACAGTGGAGAAAAACAATGACTCTAAAGCTGACTTCAATATATTCCTCTAAAGACATCGTTACCTCAATAGTCAGTAACATCAAGTCTTCTTTTGAACCTCACAAGGGTTTAATAAAACGGACAAATACATGGTTAATAATAGAAGGTAGGTAGCTATCTAAACAGCACATGGACATCAGGGGAATAAAAGCAGTAATTTTATTCTATATCTTGGTAGAAGGAAAGGGAAATCATAGGGATATCCAAACTGTTGTTATGTTTCAGGTCTTAGTCAAATATTAGTTCAGAGATTTTGTTATGCATTTAACAATACAAACTTAGCATTAGTTAAGCATAGTCTAATGATTTAATATCATGAGCTGATGATTCTTCAACTTTAAATATATATGATGGCTTTTGCTAAATAGTGTGCACTGTTTATCTTCTATGCCCCATGTTATTCTATGCTGATGCATAGAAAAGATTATAGCTTTCCTCATTTCAACAATCATCATAATCCAATGCTATTTAAAATTGTTAATATTTGGATTATCTAGATTTGAATGTTATTATATAATTACTGATAAAATTCTATTTCTGCTAGTCACAAATAATTGAATATAAATAGAAAAACATTTTGTCAACTTCTATTTGTTCTTATTTATTTATTTTTTATTTGACCACACTTGTGACTCTGAACTCAGAGATCATTCTGGTGAAATTGGAGACCATATATAGTATGGGGGACTGAACCCAGGTTAAGAGATGTAAAATAAGTGCCCTACTTGCTGCACTTTATCTCTAGCAACCACCTTTGTCAGCTTATAGAAATACTAATATTTTTTTAATTTTTACAAATCATGAACTTAATATAAATTAGTTCTTACTTATAATGGACTCATGATAAATTTTTCATTTATGTTTTTTCATTTTTCATTCCTGCTCAATACCACAAAAATAATTCTGAAGTCTCATTAATTTAAGACTATATTGAATAAGGGCAATGCTATTTTCATTGAAAATAACATTTTTACTATTTAAATAGTGAGTAGTTAAAATGCACAAAAATAATCAAATCTTTACTTCCTTAAAATTGTATTAGAGACTTTTGTGGAAGAGTACGTGTAATTAATGTAACAGATATTATCATAAGGAATTTATATTAAGGTATTCAGTAATCCAGTGTGTTTAGTTGAGACAAGTCATTGTCAAAGGTGAGTAGGAAAAAATATAATTTGTCAGAATAAAACCAAGGACAGAGAAATGCCTCTGAATTGCAGACAGATCAATGTTTTAAAAAAACTTTAGTTTCTTTTTTTTGTGTGTGGTTTTTTATTGTGGGGGGGGTCACACCCGGCAGTGCTCAGGGGTTACTTCTGGCTCTATGCTCAGAAATTGCTCCTGGCAGGCACGGGGGATCATATGGGGCACTGGGATTTGAACCGATGACCTTTTGCATGAAAGGCAAACGTCTTACCTCCATGCTATCTCCTGGGCCCCAGAACTTTAGTTTCTTATTTTATTTTGATTTTACTGTGTTCAGAAACTTAATAACACAATTTTTTTGTAAATAAAGAATTTATAGATTTAGAAACTATAAAACTGACCAATAAATAAAACAAAAATGGACAAAATGTGTTGGAGCCTGACTATAGCACAGTGGTAGGGCACTTGCCTTGCACGTGGCTGACCCAGGAGAGGCCTGGGTTCAATCCCTGGCGTCTCATATGGCCCCTAAGCCAAAAGCAATTTCTGAGCGCATATCCAGGAGTAACCCCGGAATGTCACCAAGTGTGGCCCAAAAAACAAACAAACAAATCTAAATGGTTAAAGTGTGATATAATTTAAACAAGAATTTGTAATATCTTTTCCTGGAGATACTTTGAAATTTATTTTTCATTTAACTTTTTTACCAGATGCTAGAAACAAATCTCCAGCATAGCACTTTCTCAGCCTAACACAATTGGTGCACTTAATATGATTGTTATGATTTTAAATAAAGTTTTTAAGCCATTAAGAATTGTTACATATTTCAGAATACTCTGCTCATATGAATTATAGAATTTTAATTAGTTTATATAATATTTTTCAAGAAATAGAAGCAGTCTCTACCTAATAAGAGAAAAGAAATATACATTTGTTTCAGTACCAATGATTTTGAAAAAAAAAATGGGTGTTAGGTTACTTCCTGGGATTTTTAAAATAAGGAGGTTGTTCTTTCATTCACTTGTGACTTCTAACCACTTGGATTAATTCCTTTTGTCTCTACACAGAAAGTTAATATTATTATGCTAATGACTCATATAATGCCATTTACCTACAGACCAAAATTTGAGAGGCTGCTCCTACACTGGGTCAAGTCAGAGTGAGACAGATCTTTAAGACAAGACTGGCAGTGGTCTGGAATAAGAAGCTAGGTCCAAGTAAAGTAAAATTCCAAGTGTTCATTACCAGCTTTCACATTTCCACACCAGGAACTAATTATAATAAATATAACTAAATACCAAGAACTGACTATAATGGCAAGAAATTGGACTTCCTTGCCCTGGAGTAGAAAAATTTCATCAAGGAATTGTTAGAATTTTTTTGTTTGTTTGGTTTGGTTTTGGGCCACACCTAGTGGTACTTAAATCGCCCCTGGCAGGCTCTATGGTTCAATGGATGTCAAGGATCAAACCCAGGTCTGTACCAAGTAGGAAGCATGCAAGGCAAATGCCCTCCTTGCTGTGCTATCACTCTGGCTCCAGGGTTGTTATAATTTTGACTTTTAAATTTTTTAATAATTAAATTAATGCATTTATTGATAATTGATAGGATTTATCCATTAAATGATAATAAAAGTCATATGATTTTTGAATAATAGCATCTCTGCATCTCTTAAAAAACAGTTTTCCCTTGTAATAGACACATTTCTAATGAGAGAAAATACTTGCACATTATCCATAATATATAAAAAATACAAAAGTCAGTCACATAGTTTTCAACCACAACAACAAAAACAATACCCAGGTTGGAGACAGAATACAAGAATTAAGGATTTTACTTTTCACACAGCCCACACCAATTAGATCTCCAGCATAGCCAGGAGTGACTCTGAACCATATAGAAATGAATAGTCCCTAAGGACCACTGATGTGACCCACTCCCCTCTCCCCAAACAATCAATATCCCCATCAAAAAATGGAGAGAGAAGATGAGTAGACACTATTCTGAAGAGGTCGATAGGTATAGCAGAGAGGCATATGTAAAGCTGCTCAATACCACTTATTATCAGGGAAATAGATATCAAAATGATAATGGGAAATCACTGTACACTGTAAGAATGGACTTTATCAAAATACCTAAAAATAATTTTATTGGCAGATATCTAATGAAAAAGGAATTCTCATAAATTGATGGTAGAAAAGTTGTCTGGCTCAGCACCTATGTAAAACAGTATGGATGTCCCTAATAAAATAATTATAAGACTAGTTTTATTTTACAACAGGCAGGCTTCTTGCCTTGCATGTGGTTGACTTGAGTTCAATCCCTGGCACCACCTATGCCACAGGGGTCCTCAAACTTTTTAAACAGGGGGCCAGTTCACTGTCCCTCAGATCGTTGGAGGCCAGACTATAGTAAAAACAAAAACTATCAACAAATTCCTATGCACACTGCATATTTCTTATTTTGAAGTGAAGAAACAAAATGGGAACAAATACAGTATGCAACCATGGACCATAGTTTGAGGACTACTGACTATGGTCACCTGAGTGATACCAGTAGTCATCCTTTAGTGCAGAACCAGGATAAGGCTGCAACACTACCAGATAGACAGAAAGAAAAGTAAAAATAGAATGTTCATATTTACCAGTGTTTTCATTTCCTAGTGTCTACTCTAAAACAACACTAACAAAACATTCATTTAAAAAGATACATATCCATATTTTTTCAAACAATTGGTACAATAGCTAAGCTATCTAAACAAGAGATAAATGGGAAAATCTTAGATCTATGCATATATACTGCAACATGGATAGAACTGGAAAGTGTTCTGTTTAGCAAAGTATACCAGACAGAGAAGAACAGAGAGAGGATGATTTCACTTACCTGTGGCATATAGAGAAGCTAAAGAAAAGAGTAGTGCCAAAGCACTGCCAAATGCCAGACATTGGCTATAGACTGCAATTTCTGGTGATCAAGTAGAGGATGAGAGGCGAGAGTGAGATGCATGGCTGTAAGGAATAGAAAGACATAATTAGAATACCTTTGACATAGGTGATGATGAGTAGGAAAACTTGTTCATTAAAACTTTACTCATCG
This sequence comes from Crocidura indochinensis, assembly GCA_004027635.1. Lineage (NCBI taxonomy): Eukaryota > Metazoa > Chordata > Mammalia > Eulipotyphla > Soricidae > Crocidura > Crocidura indochinensis. The sequence goes on from PVKC010000787.1 coordinate 11,908, forward strand.
GGACTAAATGTTAATACTATTGCAAACATGCTGCTTAATCTATAATAATATGAAGAATGCAATGATGAATATTAAACACGTATCTAATTTCTTTCTGTCTTTCATAGATTGTCCTGAAATTGCTCATTTGCTGTAGACTGAAAACTAGATCTGTAAGGTAGAAATTTCAGTAAGAGTTTTTTTTTCTCTTTTTGTGTTCTGAACCTATTTTTAAACAACCCATGGCATATTAGTCAATGCCATAGGTGCATTCTGAAGTTCATGAAAAGAGTGCAGAGAAACTCAACTGCTTGGTCACATATGTTCTCATGATTCCTAATCATTGCTGTGGAGCAATGTTGTACTTAAGTTTTTTTTCCTATTCAGAGTTTAAGCAAGTGACTCTAAAATTAATAATAATACAATTCAGACAATTATGATGAATTATCAAGACAATGAATTTAATAAGTGTGTTCTTATTTTAAGTATGCTTACTTTAATAATTATGTATAGTGCATACATGCGCATTGCCATTTTAAAAAATACTCTGAGGACATAGAAAAAGGATAAGGAAAAGCATCCATAAGCCGATCTCACTAAAAGTAATTAGCAGGGGATAAAACAGACATCAGAGGAAAGATGTTTTTGAAATCCAACATAAGCTGCTTCTCTCCTAATTTTCTGCATATCCTTATCTATATACACAAAATATAACCATATGCATTGCAGTATTTTAAAGTTTATGGCAACATTATCAGTGGAGCATAAATTCAAATGAACATCATTTGAATAAATATATTAGATGGATACGAAGGGTATTTTTAAATGTCCTAAATATTTTTTAAATATTCTAAATAATTTGCATATGTTTTAATCATTAGGGAGTATTTCATTTCTTTTTTTGGAAAATAAGTTTAATTTCTACCATTCATAGGTCTTATGAAGAATTAATAAACATTTACAATAGTTAACACATATCTGATCATGAAAAATATTTAATATTGAAAAATATTATTTCCGGGCTGGTGAGGTGGCGCTAGAGGTAAGGTGTCTGCCTTGCAAGCGCTAGCCAAGGAAGGACTGCAGATCGATCCCCTGGCATCCCATATGGTCCCCCCAAGCCTGGGGCGATTTCTGAGTGCTTAGCCAGGAGTAACTCTAGGCCCAAAAAACAAAACAAAAAAAAAAGAAAAATATTATTTCATGTGTAATATTCTATTGATGACTTTATTGTTGATATCTATAACTATATAGTTTATGTTAACTATACATTAATATACAGGTAATATAATATATCTGCATTTATAATATATTGTAATATATTAAATATATAAATAATATATAATAAATGTAAAAATAAATATATAAGGAATAGTATATAAAATAAATATTAAAATGCAATACAATACATGAATAACTATTACAAGCATCTTATATTATCAATACTATACTATATATAACATAACTTGAAGAGATAGTAATTTTCTATATTTGGAAACACACATATGTGTATTTAATAGAATTGCATTGGTTCTCTATCTCTAATAAAATTGTAAACTAGCTTTTAACAACTCTCAAATGGCTATCATTCATTTCCTAGCATTTGTTATGATCATGAATCTTAAATATATCTATTATTTAATTTTCAGTTCCCATCCTCACTAAGTTGCAATCAAGATCTTAAGTGGCTGTTGTCTTATCTGAAGTTCAAAATCCTTCCATCCACATGTTCCAGATTCAACAGACACTCACATTAAACCTTGTCATTTCTCCTTATAGAAATATTGCAAAGATGAAGATGAAGGACTAGAAGGACAATAAATGGATAAGGCATATTTGTCTTGCATGGAGTTAATCAGTTTCTATTTCCAGCATTCTTTATAATTGGTTACCCCAAACACCACCACGATGGTTCCTATGTATAGAACCAGGATCACCATCTGGTGTGTGCCTCCTTCCCCAATGAAAGAAGAAGATAAAAATATACAGTATTTAGTTTGGTTGAGGAGGGATTATGAATTGCCACTTCCAAATATGCCATTAGTTAACAGAAGATTTAATTCCAAGGAGGGAATATTGACACAAAAAGATGGTATCAGTTTAAAGTAGAACTTTCTCTGCAAGTGTATCTCCCTCACCTGGGAGAAGACTCACTCTATGGATAATGGGGAAAATAAGGTTTAAGTCAGAACTGCCTTATCTGTTCACTCCCATTCATGGTATGGCCACATTGCTCACTCTGCCTTTCTCCCCAGTCCTCCTCCCTTAACCAAAATAAGCTTTTTCAGGTGGACCCTGCTCTCACCATGTAGTTGAGTTACTCAGTCTAAGTATATATCTCCTATGTACACTAGTTTACATACATTTTCAGCTTTCTTGTGGATTTATTTTCTATCACTCCACTGCTGTTATGTTTGTTAGCCCGGTCTCTAAAATACTTCAGGGAGTAAGGAATGAATTATTTGCAACCCTGATAATGAGGACATTGTTACTAATATGAACACACAATTTAACAAGTGACCTCTAGAACCACACTCTATGATCCTTACTGTAGAAGTTGTTTCATTGTGGGAGAATTTTTTTATGAAATTTTATGTAGCTGTGAATTACGAGCTTTATGTATAAATCTGTTTTTCCAACATTAGAATCAGAGATATACCAAGTAAATTATAGGTGTATTGTACAAATTCTACATATAAATGAAGATACTTTAGGTCAGTGGTGGGCAACCTTTTTTTTTTTTTCAACTGAGCCAAATCTCACCAAAACCACGATTGAAATTTATTTTGAGAGTCACATTTTTAAAACCGAAAATACATAAGATGGTACAGTGTCATCTTCCTTCTCCACACAGAGTCACGGTCCCCCAAACCACATGACCTGACTGGAGCTGTGTGGAGCTGGCCACCGGGGCTGTACACAGGGCGTGCATTGATAAAGGTTAGGAGCAGAGTCCTGACTCCTGGAGCGGCTGCCTGGCACACAGAAGGGCCACATTAAACCTGTAAAGAGCCACATGTGACTCCTGAGTCGCGGCTTGCAGACCACTGCTTTAGGTCATTTTCATAAAAATAAGACTATTGAATCCTGATTACTGCTATACATTTTATCTATTGAAGTAATACTTCAGCTCTTATGCATCACAATAAAATTAATTGTAATACCTTATTATTTTTTTTTTGGAACTTTGCCATTTTTGATAGTGTAATAGCTCAAAGACTAGTGGCCTCAAATCAATTTTCAGTAGCACATTGCTCCTGAGAACTGCTGGAAACCTGGAGACAATGCAGGAGTAATTCCCAAATATCTGTGATCTGGCTTCTGATTCTCAAACAAGAATTCTAAAAGTGATTTTCCCAGCTTTGAATGGTAATAATGGGCACTAATTTCATATTATAATGAGACTATTTTTTTTTCATTAAATACTTGATTTACTGCCTCCACTCTTGAATGTCATAATTAGCAAACTTCTTCAAACTCCAGGTACAGGAATATCAGAGGTGGTGTCTTGATATTTATAGTCATGAGGATATCATGTATCATGTCAAAAGTTCAAATTGTTTTATTTTAGGGATGCTTTTGTGTCTATCTGGCATTGTTAATTCATTGTAGCTATCACTTTTGCTATCTTTTATTCATTGAGATGTTTACAAAATTTGATTGTTGTTTTAGCCTACATTAATCTCTCCATCCAGAGTTAGATTTTTTTTCACATTTTCTGGAAAATTAGATGTATTTTTGAATTATCCGATGGGCACATGGCCATCACAGTCATAAATTATATCTCTATTCCTATGGCACCTACCCCAACTTACATTTTTGCTCATCCTCTTCTATTCCATGAATGTCCCTCCAGGATTTCTCAGTCCCTTACATAATAAAGAGATAGTTATGGAGAAATTTCATCCCAATCAGATGCTTATAAAGAGTTTGATGGCAGAAGATTCTTCCTGACGGAATATGTTCATCTTTAGAGACCATATTCTGATAATGTCTTTTATAGGGAAAAATGATAACCAGTCAAAAATCATGGAAGGGTCTAGCTTTAAGGATGTGACTTAAAAATATTTAACACTAATCACTGTCTCTGTATTCTTCCATGTGTATGAATTGAATATCTTCAGTTAAACGAATAAGACAAGCCCTTGCCACCTTTGTCTTTTCTGAAAATTGCCTGCTCCATCTATAGGTGAGGGGTGTCTTTAGCTTTCAAGATTTTTTGTGTAAGGCTTTATTCAAAGAAAGATTCTGCACTTTTAATATTTTGCCACACATGATACCAGGGAGAGTTTTGTCACATAGACACAACTTTGTGGTTTCTATTTCATAGTTTCCATCAAACATTTGCCATGTTCAATATATATTTTCTAACTACCCATATCTGTGAGCTTGGATTAAACCACATTTCTTGTATTGTTTTTGTTGTTGTTTTTGAAGTCACATCCAGCAATGCAGAGGGAATTTTCTATCTCTTTGTTCAGGGCTAACTCTTGCTAGGTCACATGGGACCACATAGTGTGCCATCAAGATAGTTGCAAGCAAGTCTTACTATACTTATTATGTTCTAGCTTTAGCCTCTATTGTTCACTTTTTTGGGACATTCTTTACACCTTTAAATAAGTGGAGTTGTGATTTTATTTTTCAAGTCTGATTTTTCTCTTCAAGCAAGGTAGATTACCATTTTGGGCTCCAGTTTTGGGCTCCTCTATTGTTTTTTTGGGGTAATGAATTTATTTATCAGTCTAAATAAACATGGAGAGAAATAATTCTTTCACATTTTATAAACCTTCAAAGACTTTCTTTTAAGCTTATTTTCTGCAATGTTAATTGTGGATCCCTAGAGCTTTTCTGGTTCAATGCCAACTTAATGATCTTCTGTGATAAAATAACCATGTTGTTTAAAATAATTACAAGCTAGCATCCAATTCAAAAGAAAGTCCTTGCATAGCTTGCAAAGGTGCTGATGGGATAGAAATATTGGTGAAGATTTATGTTGGAACATAATATGACTGAAAGTCAATTATCAACAAATTTTTACTCTGTATTTCAAGGTGATTTCTTTGAGAAGAGAGAAATAAAAATAAAAATATTAAGTGTATATGTATATATAGCCCTCCTTTTCAACAGGTTAATTTCCTAATTTTGAAATTTGGAGTTATGATAGAGTATCCTCTACCGTTTCAATTCTGATCAAATTCTGGAATGGAGGCACATGTGAGTTTCTAGAAGAATTCTCACACTCTTAAATGCTCTCCATTCTCAAAGAGTTCAGCCTTTAAGTAAATACTATTTGGCTTGCTATGTTTACCATTATATCTTTATTGACCTTGGGTGCCTGGCTGACACTGATTTCCAGTGTCTCTTCCACAGTGTATATTGATATTCTGTCTTTCTCGTGTGTCACTGCAGGCTGCTCAGTCTTCACAATTCTCTGAGAAATCATTTCCAGGTCCAACCTGCTTCCTTCTTCTTCCTTGTCCCAGCCCTGCATGTCGTCCTCTTGAATCATCAGGGACACATTTTAATCAGACCATCTTCTGCAGTTTGTGTAAATTCTTAGGGAAATGAGAACACTTGGTTGTGAAGATAAGTCAGGAAGCAGGATGTCCCATATAAATCCTTCTCTCTGTCCTTCTGCATCTTTTTTTTCTTCTCAGTTTTTGGGCCACACCGGTGTCTCCCAGGGGTTACACTGGCTATGCAGGGAACTGGACAGCCTGTCTAGAGTACAGGGGGAGATTTGGTACATTGGTGATGGGAATGTTGTACCGGTAAAGGGGGGTGTTCTTTACATGAATGAAACCCAACTATAATCATATTTGTAATCAAGGTGTTTAAATAAAGATATTAATTTAAAAAATGAAAAAAGAAAATGAATACTTGTAAAGACATGGCTATTGGGACACTGTATGACTGAAACTCAACTATCAGCAACTTTTGAACTCTATATTTCACAGTAATTTAAGTAAAATTAAAAAAAAAGAAGAAATCGCTCCTAGCTTGGGGACCACATGGGATGCTGGGGGATTGAACTGTAGTCAGTCCTAGGTCAGCCATGTGCAAGGCAAACACCCTACCACTGTGCCACTGCTGGAGCCACTTTTCTATTTTTTTGATTATGGCCCAAGTCTTTGATATGGAGCAAATAATCAATGCTTGTGGGTGAGTAGACATCCAATTGTGATGTGAAATGTTAGATATTCATTTTTGGAGTCAACTTTAATTTTTCTAAATCAATTTTCAAGTGTACTAAGCCTCACTTAACTTGAAGTTCTGTCTGTGAAGCAAGATTCCCCCTACTTTTTTTTTTTTTTTTTGATTTGTAGTTACACCCGGGCAGCGCTCAGGGGCTACTTCTGGCTCTGTGCTTAGCAATTGATCCTGGCAGGAGGACCATATGAAATGCCTGGACAATCTCTCCGGCCCTGAAGCAAGATCCCCTTATAAAACACTGATAACACTATTTCAGGTACCTACGACTCAGGATTTGTAGAAGATGGTGAGGATATCCTAGGAAGGCAATGGGTCATTTCTGAATGACCCGTTTTAAATATATCAAACTGACATTCCTTTGAAAGTATTAGTGAGTAGATTCATTTTAAAAGTGAATAATTAACAAGTTCACATCAACACACATTTTAGTTAATTATATGTTCTCAATCTAACATTAATATAAAATGAATCTCATAAAACTCAGTTTAATGATTACACATATGAAGAAACAGAGGGTACGATGAATGAGGTTACCCCCAACAGTTTTGCTGTCACTTATGTTTTTGGTCCCTAGAAAGGCATTAACAAAGTAATGCATCAAATAAGACTTAATATATATCAAATAAATAATGAACATTTTTAGACACCATAATAAGTGTAATGATTTCTCACCATTAAACACAAAAAAAATTCTGCTTATAGTTTTTATTTCTATTATTCAGAGAAGTTTTGTCCCATCTTCACTATCTCTTTGACTTTATGAGGTTTTTTTGGGGGGGTTCACACCCAGAGACGTTCAGGGGTTACTCCTGGCTGTACGCTCAGAAATCGCTCCTGGCTCAGGGGACCATATGGGTTGCCGAGGATTAAACCCAGGTCCATCCTTTGTTGGCCAACTGCAAGGCAAACACCTAATCGCTGCACCATCTCTCAGGCCTTTTATGCGATTTTTATGGAAATAAAATGTGTCTTCTATATATTACTGTGATGTTTTACATAATCAGTTCTGTTCTATTTATGATAAAGGCTCTAATTACTTTTACTGCCCCATATTTTATATATCTTCCTTTATTCAATGCAATAATTTCTCTTCTTTTTACTTTGTATAGTGTTATGTTTCAATAATAGCATGTCATATATATTAATTTTAAAGATATTTAATACACAAAATATAAATCCAATCAACTTCTATTAAAGCTTTACAAAATAATATTATGTAATTTGACTTAAACATGACCTAACCATGACCTTCCCCCTTTGTTGGCACAAGATAATTTATTCTATATTGCTTGTCACAATAAAATTGTAAGTGGAATTTTTTTTAAAAGCACAGTTCAGTGAAAGAAAATTTGTGAAAATTGTTCTAGCTCACACTGGGGTTATTAAAGTCATTGTTTGAGGATTTATTGGGCTTTTTTGCTGCTAGTTGAGCCTTCTGTGTTATTGTGCTCACTTATTGAGCTTACTTGGCTTCTCTGCTATTTTCCCATCTAATCCTCTGTGCTGTTAGTTTTGTGGAATTAGGAGGTGAAGTGTGGCCTCATGCTTTGTGAGTTCCAGCCTTTGTGTACATGGCGCATCTTTTCTGAGATCAGTCACAATGCCATGAATTTGGACAGTTTTATGACAGTGACTGTGGAGGGATAGGGTTGCTGCCAGAATTTCAGCAGAGAAGGGACTTAGTCTAATCTTAGCCTCAGGCACCCTAAAGGTTTCAGCTTGAAGACCTGTGTATCCTGAGTTTTAGAAGTTTGGCTTTAAAAGTTTGGTCTTTTCAAAGACCAACATGTAGTTTTGAAACGGGGCTGTTATATGGTGGTGGATGTGGAATGTTCAACACAAAAATACTAATGTAAAACTATAGTGGGCAAATATAGAAGAGTAAAGGAGAATTTTTCTGGATTTTGAATGTTATCCTTTATGGGGAGGTTGAATGGGGGAGGGCACACATGCGCTGTGCTCAGGACTCTTGGCTCTATGCACAGGAATTACACCTGATGGGGAACAGAGGGTGTATGAAATTGAGGATGGAACTCTGGCTGGTATCATCCAAGAAATGTGATAATACTTAAGATTTTTGAGTTTAATGATATATGCTATCATTAAACTGAGTTTTATACGATTTATTTTATATTATTGTTATATCAAGACATATAATTAACTAAAGATGCGTACATGTGGTGTGAATGTTAAGTATTCAATTTTTAAATAAAAATTATCACTAACGTAAAGGGATCTCAGAGTTGATATATAATATAGTAATGTAATAATATAATGTATGATACGTAATATAATTCTATATGTAATATAGCCATATGATACAGTTGTAATGCTCTTTTATCTGACATGGCCAAGTAAGGTTCTATCATTGGCAGCTGACACTTTCCCAAGCCCTGCCAGTAATGATCCATGAGCTCAGGTCAGGAGTAAGCCCTGAACACGGTCAGTCAGAGGTATCCCCCAAAATCAAAAAAACAAATTTAAAAAGTATATATGTGCATGTCTATATATGTATACTTGAATAAATGAAAAATATAAGCAAACATAAAATTTCTTTTACTTTTGACTTTATTTTTGGCTATACTTGTCATTGTTCAGTGATCACCTCTTGGTAAGGTTTAGGGGACCAAATGGAGTACCAGTGATTGAACCTGGGTCAAACATATGCAATGCAAGTGATCTCCCTACTCTTACTAGCACTCCAGATTCAGCAATGCTGCTTTCTAATAAAGAATGTTAAATAGATATTTAGAGTAATTCTCAAAATGCACAATGAGTGGAGGCAAAAATCTTAAAATTTCTAGTTCTGGACACTACACTAATGGTAGTTTTTTAGCAAGAAGGTTAGATGGAAAAGTAAATTTATTAGTTTATAAAATTTCAATTAGTTATAAGTTCAATTATAATTTATCTCTGGGTAATACCTCACTAGAAAAATAGTATGAACAAGAAAATATTAAGAAATAGGGGCTGAAGAGATAGATAGCATGGAGGTAAAGGGGTTTGCCTCACATGAAGAAGGCCTGTGGTTCGAATCCTGGAGTCCCGTATGGTTGCCCAAGCCTGCCAGGAGAGATTCTGAGCAAAGAGCCAGGATCAGCTCCTGAGTGCTGCCGGGTGTGACCCAAAAACAAAAACAAACAACAACAAAAAAAAAAACAACACAAAAATTATTAAGAAATATATGAACTGAATACAAGAAGTTAAATATTTAAAGCATAATTTTGAAGTATTTATCCATTATAAATTATATTGTAATATATTTATAAGAATTTTAAATTTGTGAGAAATTTAAAAAGAAGATATTACTTTTTGAATATCACACCATATTTAAAAAAACTCAGCAACACGCCACCATTATAATATTGTTTTATTAGAGTTTTACATATTGTGTTTATCTTATTTTCATTACAAAGTACTTTTCCTCAAATATTAAGTATATTAACTTCTATCTCTAACACTGCTATAAGTGTTTGAATTAAATTGGAATTCTTTAAAGTTCAGTGATAATACTTAAGATTTTGAGTACCTTACCATTTTGTGCTTTTAAACATTTTAGTAATAATTGACCTTTATATTCTTTTGTACAACTCATATTTGAGATCATTCTTATATCTTTTTATGTACTTAAATTTCTACATAACAATTATTTCTGCTTAAGAAAGGGACTCATAATTTTCACATGACATTTCCACATAACAATTGTTTCTGCTTAATGGAAGGGAGTCATAATTTGTGACATATAACAAAATAATTTCAAAATTTGACATCTTAAAATCATTGACCTACATCTCTGGTCTCTTGTCCCTTCATCATCTAAAACATGTTGGATTGTAAAGATTTCTTTCCAATTTCAACCTGCTTTTATCTCTAATATGTTCAGCTAGTTCCTTCAGGAGCTTTGATTTTAAAGTGAACGGGAGAGGAGGTCCCCATCCTTCATGACTTTCTATCACTTGACATCTCCTAGGCCTGAATTAGTTGTGATTTTTTTAATGAACAAATCAATATAGATATGTTATTTTTAATTTAAATACCACTTAATGATCTGTGACATCAGGGCTTCTTAAGCTCTCTCTACCTGTCATTTCTTTTCACTACCATTTTTGCACAGGATAAGCGTGTTAGTGAAGTGGTTGAGGCATTTGCCTTGCCTGCTTTTGAACCAGGTTTAGTCCCTACACTCCTTATGGCAACATGGATCCCTTTAAAAGTGTTCCCTTAGCACAGAACCAGGAGTTTGAGCATAGCCAAATGTGGTGCAAAAAAAACATTAAAATTTAAAAAAGGAAATACATAATGTTCATGAACCCCAACACTTAGCTGCCGAAGTCAAATACTTATTGAAAATAAATCAAGGGGCCCGGGAGATAGCATGGAGGTAAGGCGTTTGCCTTTCATGCAAAAGGTCATTGGTTCGAATCCCGGTGCCCATATGGTCCCCCGTGCCTGCCAGGAGCAATTTCTGAGCATGGAGCCAGGAGTAACTCCTGAACATTGCTGGGTGTGACCCAAAAAAAAAAAAAAAAAAAAAAAAAAAAAAGAAAAGAAATGACAATTTTATTTGAAAATATATGATTGTGATCCTAATATTTAATTATAGATTTTTGTGTGTAGTTTCTTAAGGTATGTTTAAGTTCAGAAATTATTAAATAAAATATGACTTACTAGGTAAAATAGTTAGATATATTTGAATTTCTTTTACAGAGTGAATTTGAGCATGAATATTCTATAAAAATATAAAAGGTGATGATGGCTCACAGTCCTTGTTACATTTTAATTAAATAAAATAAGTGACTTTTACAGCTATAGTTAGCTTCAGCAAAATCATAATTCTTTTTAAAATTAAATTTTAAAAATATATTACTAATATGAGAAGTCAAATTTATACAGCTAATTGTTTCAAATACTTCTTCAAAAATAATGGATAAACTGGGGCTGGAGAAATAGCACAGCAGTAGGGCATTTGTCTTGCATGCTGCCTACCCAGTCTGACCCGGGTTCAATCCCTGCATTCCACAGAGTCCCTCGAGCCTACCAGGAATGATTTCTGAGCACAAAGCCAGGAGTAAACCCTGAGTACTGACAGGTGTGGCCCAAAATGACCAAAAAAATTAAATAAATAAATAAAAGAAAAGAAAAGAAAAAATAAAAAAAAGAAAAGAAAAAAACAAGCTTATAAAATATATTCAGTTTTACTCAATTTGCAGCAAGTGCTGAAAATAAAGCTGTGATAAATGCAAAAATATTTTAGTACTACTTTCCCCTACTCAATTCTTACAAAGGTGCACCAGGGTACAAGTTTACTCTTTTTTTAATTTTGTATGTTAAAAATTAAACTGATATCATTTATTTATGTTGATTTTGTTTTATTGCTCAGATAAAATTTTAAGATCACAGAGCCTCTGTTTCTAAAGTTTCAACAAAGATGAACTTGAAGATATTGAGGGAGAGTATCCACATCTGTTATAAATTTTAAAAAGATGTCTCTTGTTCTTAAACCAGACAATATGCTTGTCATAAATAAAAAAGAGAAGCACAAAGCTGCTTTCCATGAGGGTGGTTTGATGGGTGCTAGTCCTTTTCTGCCTTGAAAATAGGTTTAAGATATGGGACATTCAACCACATTGGGACTTCTTATTCCCTCAACTGTCATATTTTGAAGTTAAATGACATTCATTTCAGTTCTCTTTTACTGCCATTGTTCAGGCTCTGAAAAACTTGATCTGGATGAACCCTTACTTTAACCAAGGGATTTGATATTTCAAAGTGCCGGTCAACTAGTAAAAAAAAATATGTCAATGACTCAGTGTATTTCCATAATATTAAACTTTCTTAGTGCAATCTTTAGGGAGATATATTTTTATTGTGTTTAAAACTGCATTTATTATAAAACAGACACATTCCTATGTATTATAATATGAATACATGTGAAACTTAATCACCTTCATCTGATGCTGAAAATCAATAAGACATTATGATCAAGCCTCATTTTAATGAGACTAAAACAATACATGTGAATCCTTTAATAAACAGTTAAAATATGAAAGTGTTTTAGATATTTTCATTATTTTATATGCATAATGTTTTCATGTAGATCAAAAGAGTAACATGATATTAAGCCAAAAACACAAAACATGACTATTCATAATGAAATAGAAAAATAAAATTGATTTTTCAACTTTCTGTGAAACAAGGTAATAATAGCAAGTTAGCAAAAATAAATTAATTTACATAAATGGCACCATATAACAAACTTTATCTAAAATACTTTTACATTAAACTTACTCTTAGTTTTTCTTTAAAAAATGCTAACAAACTATTCTGAGAGAAAAAAATGAATAAATTATAAACTCAATAAACTAAACATTTGTTTGGAAAACATGAAATTATATTAGTAAAAATGCCATCAATTGACTTAAACATTCATCCATATATTATAGATTCTGTTCATCAATAAATAATGTCACATGAGGTTTCAAAATATATTTCTATTTTAAATGATTCTGAAATTTAAATAAATTATTTCATTGTGACAAATGACTTTTTATTTTGAGCACATAAATAAATTATCCCTGACATTTCAATTTTTAAGTTTCACTAGATTCAACAATAAAATAAAATAAAATATCAAACTCAGTGTTTGTATATGACTTCTCTCTATATTTTCAAGGCTTTGAAGTTTATTACAAAATCCGGTAATAAAGTTTTATAACTTTGAGGAGACCTCCACTAAAACCAAGTGTGTGTGCTCTTCTTTTTATTATTATTTGATTAATAAAACGATAAGAGAAATGGATTCAAGGGCTTACTCAGTTTACAACTTACATCAGGAATTTAAGAAAGATGCATGTCCCAAGTTAGCACTTGAAAGTAGAAACTGAATAAGGTTGAGATGGAGTAGAGTGGGTAGGGCATGAACCTTGCACACATCTACACTGTGGGGATTTTATCTCTTCATATGGTGACACAGCCAAGAGTGATACCTGAGCACACAGCTTGAGAGGACTCTCAATATTGCTTCATTTGGCCTCAAAACTAAAGGAAAATAAAGTTATGTTTACCATAGTTTCAGGTAATTTAAACTCATATTTTTCAGTAAATAAAAGTTCAATCTATCTTCAACCATTAAACACATATTCTTTGAAAATTATTCTAGAAAAAAATCATGGATATATGTATAATTTACATTGATGAACCTTTTGTATTATTTACTGTGGTATCTTAAAAATAATTACCTTCTTAGTATTTGGTGTTTTGGATTCTTCACCATATTTTAAATAGAAAAATATTTGTGATTGTTCACTATCTCACTTGACATTTATTAGGATTAAAATCTTTACAATTGAGTGCACCTAATTTAGTTGTGACAAATTGTTTTTTATTTTCAGAAATATTCTCTTGAGTAGAGATGAAACATACTTTTAATATACTGGGCACAAAAGCTTTATAGATTTGATGGTGTAATATTATACTTTAACTTTATGCCAGTGGGATGCACCTTTTCCACAATAATATATTAGATATAATTATAACAATCAAACTGTTTCACTAAACTAATAGATACAATGAAAGTATATTTCTATCTAGAGATTTCTGAAATTGGAGAGAGGATCAAAACTTAATCTTCCGGTCTCTCACACATAGAGAAGCTACCACTATTTCTACACATAAATTTAAAAAGTATAGTAACTAAATGAATGATTCAGAAAAATAAATTACCCTGTCATTTTGCAAGTAGAATTTAAAGCTTTAATTTGACATTATTTACTTTTGTCAAATTATACTAACATCTGCTAAACTACAATGATATATCTTAATATTTAAATATTCATAATTTAAAATACATAGCAAAGGGAACAAATTTTACTTCAAATGCAGTGTTTGCTTATTGTCAACTCTTTTAAGTTTAGTGAGGTTAAATTATGAGAGGAGACATATGTAATGGCGTAAAACAATGAATATATTTGACTTTATACTTTAATTTTAATAGCATATTCCATCATTTTCACAGTTTATTAGAATTAGTATATAATTTATAAGTACCATACAAGAATAATACTTTAATTCTTATTCCCTATAGAATCTACAAAGAATTTTCATACATCCATTACTGAATTACCAATACTGATGATTCCTGGAATTGTTTTCTGATTCAGTTTCTTCCAGAAATAAATGCACAAGCTCTTACTAGTCATTCATGAAGATAAAATCCTTCCTGACAAACATTCTTAACTCATCATTCCAACCAACATCGCCATGCATGGCAAATAAGTGTTCAAACAAGGACCTACATATAGTGTCCCTCCTCTCTCCAGGCTTTCCTTGACAGTTTCAGCCCAGAATTTGTTTCTGCTTACAACGAATGCCTCTTCTTTCTGCTCCATTCCAGCAAAGCCCTGGCTTCCTTTGTTATCCATGACCCTGCAATAAGCCTCCTCTATCACTGCTATAAGAGTATGTTTGTGTTTCCTAACCTAGCTAGCAACTCAGCTCCCTCATCTTAGATTGATCCTATTTTAGACACTGCTTCCTCTCATCTGCCATTATTAACCACCAAATGGCTTTTTCAGAAACCATAAACACCCACATTGTCCTGTATTATAATTGTGTTTTACTGCAAAGTTAGAAACAATTCCCTCAGTGCTTTCTCTGCTCCTTTATGAAAAGCCACCTGTCTGTTATGTTCAACAGAGATATTCCCAGGACTTGGCCTAGAGCCCTACAAAATAAGCCTTTATTGAGCAAATGAATTTTGAATCTTACTAACAAGTTTTTGCTGTAGAAAACTTAAAATTACATGTGAAACATGTATTGGATATAAAAAAGTATTGATCTCAAGACACCTGAGCACTGCAGGGATGCTGTAGATAATCTCAGGCCCCACAAGACTGGGACAATAACACAACTCAGGTCTATTGTACTGAGCTAATAGACTGGGGTAGGTGAGAATCTCGGGGGATTTTGTGACTCCTGAGTCCAATTTGGAAGTCCCCATTCTGATCCAAAATAAAAATTAGATAAAAGTGATTATTTCTTTTCTAGATATATACCTAGTGGTACTGAATAATTCATCAACTGATTAAATCAAGTACTATAATTTTTTTATTTAAAAAATGTCTTACATGGGACCGGAGTGATAGTACAGCAGTAGAGCATTTGCCTGGCACGTGGCTGATCCAGGACAGACCGGAGTTCCATGCCTGACATTACATGTGTTCCCCAAGTAAGAAGAGATTTCTGAGTTCAAAGCCAGGAGTAACCCCTGAACATCACTGGGAATGACCCTAAAACCAAACCAAAACAAATAAATACTAAAATGTCTTATATATAAAAACTGAGACATTTTTCATAAAGTGATTTATTTCTGAATCATAGATCCCTGTGTATGCATATATATACATATATGATTCTGTTTTACTAACATCTAATTTGACATAATTACCCAATGTATTATATATTGAATGTGATTAGATAAACAAACTGTATAGTCACTCCCTAAGTAAATGTTTACTGTTAGATTAACTGTCAAGTTAAATTTCTTGCAGATACTCAGAAATTTTGCATTGTTATATTTTTATTATTTAGCAAGAAAATATCCACTTTTTATCAAAATATTTTGAAAACATTATGATATTACTGTATTTGATGGATGCATACCTTCTCAAGCCTAACTAGAATAGAATGTCATGTCTCCACAAGAATATCTCAAAAGACCTAATTGGGAGGCCTATATTGCCTATGGAAGCTTAATGCCTTTATAATAATGCATCTTAATTGTGTATTCCTAAATATACAGGTAGCCTCCTCCACCACTTGTTTTCTTCAAATACCTTTCTTTTAACTCAGTTTTATTTATCTGTTCAATTTTTATATATACATATTTTCTCTATCCTTACCACTTTTGGTGCTGCTTGGTACAAAAACCAAGAAAACGTATTGCCTGGGATGAAAGCTCAGATCAAAACCAGACCACAGACACTGTGAGTGTAGCCTGTCATCCTTACCAGAAAAGCACCAGCAATACAATATGGCACCATATGATTTTGTATAGGCACAGTAAAAAAGGGGAAACAATAGACACAGAAACAAGATCTTATCTTCTAGATATAAGAATTCACACTTTTTATAACACAAGGGTGCCTCCCATCCTGGACATATGTCATGTGAATACAACTCAGTCTTCACGAGATTGGACAGTGTTAGTTCAATCCCAAACCCCAGGTCCCTGACCTAGAACTGATACATCTCCGGCAACAAACCAAGAACTAAGTTCCATTGAAAAATTTATAACATTGCTCTGGCACTAAATTGTGCTAGTTTTGATATGATAACAAGAAAATGGAAACTTGATCTAAGACCAGGTTGTCCTATCACATCACCTAACACTAAATGGAAATCAGAAGACGTATCATCCTTTGAACTGTGAAAAATAAGAGCACTAACTACAGAAAACTAACTTTGACAACCGTAACTGGAGAAAACTTATCTTGGGACCAATAAGGTAAACCCTACCCTAGGCTGTAGCCCAGGATCTTATAAAGAAACAAGATTTCTTTTTACAGAGGTCTAACTTTGACAACAAAGACTGAGCAGAACCTTTGGATCCATAATATACTAGGCTTCGGCTTAGGAACTGAGCAAAAACAGGGAGCATTTGTTACAGAAGACTGAACACAACAACAAAGATGGAACAGAACCTCTAGAACCATAAAGACTCTATCCTAGACCTTGTCCTATGACCTGCACAAAGACCAAGATTGCTAGCTACAGTGGCCTGATTTTCTCATCCACAAAAAAAGTTTCCTGGCACCACAAAAAAACCCTTGGGATGTGGTAATGAATATGTATGGAGTCAGTGGTAGATCCTATGATGGTATGCTTCAAGGATGGATAAACCCTGAATCTCATAAGCCACGGGAATTCCCTTTCTTCCCCAATACTTACTGTACCTATGCAGAAAAAAAAAGTGGGGAGAACACCAAACCCTGCCACTTCAGCACCCCTTCTTTTTCCTGTTTTGTTTTGACTTGTTAGTTTTGACATTATTTTCCTTCTCTTTTTTATTCTACATTTTTCTTTCTTTTTCACTCTTGTGGTTATTATTTGGTGATTTTTTTTTATTTTATTGTTTTTTGGCTGGGTGCATATTTTTTCTCTCTCTTTCCTTTTTTCTCTTTTTTCCTTTCTTTTATTTGGCAGTTGATATCAAATTTTTTCTTCATTTTTTCCTTATCCTTTTTTATCTCCAGTGACAGCAGAATAGATACCCAATCTACAACAAGCTGTAAAGTGGGAACCGGTTACACTAGTATTCTGAGGAGTAAAGGAGTGAGATATGGGATGCATGCTGGGAACAGGGGTGGAGGGAGGACAACACTGGTGGAGGGAATGCCCCTTATACATTGTCACTATATACCATAAATAATTCTGTGAAAGATTTTTAATGTACTTTGGTCACAATAAAAATTTATTTTTTAAAAAAAAAAGAGCTATAAGCCTGAAAAGCTTGAATTCAACTTTTAAATATTTTTGATTTTGTCCAGTGACTATAAATACAGTTCAAAAATGTCTTAATCTCTTTTCAACAACTGATGCAAAAGTAAAGCACAAAAAAGGCTGTTAATGAAGAGATGGTATTGCTTCTAATGCTACAGCGCCACATAGCAAATTCTCTACCCGTCCCTCCACCTAAGCGTTTGAGTTCCCACATTGACCTACCCTTGTTTCCAGGTCAGGAAGTCAAAAACTAAGTAGTGGAGCAGACAAGTTAATAAAGTCAGACCCAAGAGATCATGACAGATAATCCTGATGAAAGCTGTTTTGAAAATGTAGCCCACAGTCTCCAAGGTATAAAGCTCCAGCACAGTGAATGAGCCAGTTTATTCTTAGTCCAGACTGAGTCAATTAACCTGTCAGCATCTTGTTTTCTTTATTGGTAAAAAGCAAATGCTGCCCAGACCTTAGAGAAATCAGTCTTCTTGGAAAAATTAGTATGTACACCAAGAGCATGCAGCATGGTCTTTTGCAGGGCAGCACAGGAAAGACAGTTTTCTATTTTGGACCATTGCCTTAGGAAATCATATTAAAGTTTTGTATCCTGATTGCAAGGATAGACCTCAAGCCCCTATATTATGCATATTTCATAAGTCTTGTTCAGATACAATATTCAAGGTATTGTGAGTCAAGAATGATATTTCTCTAAGAGAGGATGTTGATTATTGCATTTCAATTAAATTAAAATAGTGCAATAAGAAAAACAACTTTAAAGATTCTTACAGGTGAATTGTGGATTGAATATGAAAATAAGGCATTAAGAGAGGTATTACAGGTGACATTCTTGCTTAGCATGTATCCAGCCTGGGTTCAGTCACTAGTGCTGCTGCATCTGGCTCCCTGAGCACCACCAGGAAGGAATGATCACTGAGCAAAAAACTAGAAGTGCACATGTGTAACTTGTGTAAAGGGTGATATGTGGCAAGTGAGCCAAAGAAAATAGGACAGTGGTCCTATATCTGTACTTAACTATAAATTAATAATCACATTATTAGTTAATAGTACTGTGAGCTAATGGATTCTAAAAGAAACTCTAGACACTCTATATAGAGATAGATATAGTTTTTAGTGGTCCTCATTTTACAATTGAGGAACAAACTCTTCATTATAGCAAAAATCATAACCTACAGATAGATCAATTCGGGATTTTTTTTTTAGTATTTCAACTATCCACTTTTGAAAATGATTGCAAAAATTCTATGCATGTCTTATTTACAATAAACATATAATTTAGACAGCAGTACCCAAAAAAGTATTAGCCTTATGAAAAATTAGTCAAAGTAGTTTCAAGAAGCATCAAAAGGAAGATTCTGATCTTTGACACAAATAATCCACATCCTTTGGAGACAGAAAGCAAAAGCATTCGTACCAAGGAACCTGCAGCACTGTGAAGAACTAACCCATCTTTTTCACAATTGTGCTTAGCCTCATCATGAAAATAAGCATGTTTCATTCATTTTATTTCTAGTTATCAAATCTGCATTATAAAGAAAAAGAAAAAGAAAAAGAAAAAAGAGGACCAAAGCAGGAAATAATAAGCAGTGCATTATGCCCAGGACTCAGGGACTTGCTCTGACAGCCCTAAGTGGTTCTTGGCAAAGCTCTTGCCCTAAGCACAATCCTTTCTAATTGCTGCCTGATGTCATTTCATCCCAGACTCTGGGCTTGGCTGTGGGAACTTTTCTATTCTTACTCTGTGTTGGACTTAGAGAACCTAACCCTTTGTTTAAACACAGCAGTAGTTCCTGAGAGATTAAATAAATAAATAAATAAATAAAATATCAAGTATATGCTCCCTCCTCTGGAATTGGGGCTGGAGATTTAGGTCTAAGATAATAGGCTTCTTAACTTGGCTGGCTGACTTCTGAAACACAATACAGAGCAACATGTACTGTCAGCAGCAGAGGGATGCAGGTATGTGTGAGCACATGTGCAGGCTTATTCATAATAGTACACAGTCCTGTATATGCATATTGCATGCACCTTATATAGTGCGATGAAAAATCAAGATCCAATTTTTTGGTATATAGATTGGTCACAGAAAGCAGACAAAATTGAATTAGTGTGCACCACACGCAAATACAACATTAAACATCAAATAGTTTGAGCAGTGATTGAAGACACAAATATTTGCATAATTGATATTATTTCTTCAGAATCACTGCATGTGTGTATGTCTACATTTCATCTTTCTCTTTGCACAATTGGATAAATACTTTATTATGCATTAATTCATACATTATATATCATGCTGTTGAATTTTTAATAAGAGAACATATGTGATGGGTAATGAGGAATTATACTCTATAGTGGGTAGGCTGTGATTTGTTTTCTGACACATTTTTAAAATTATGTTAGAACTGAGTTGATGATGGATGCCTTTGATCTGGAATCTCTGATCAATATATTTTTCTATTTTAGAGAATTCTTACTTTGGGATTACATGTTAGTTAAGTGTCCTTTGAAGGATTTTGATACTATAAAAGCATTAAAGTATAATTATTTAACTTTCAATATTAAGTCATTGTATTGTAAAAACATTTATAAAGAAATTTTAGTTCCAAACAGTTCTTGATGTCAGCATTTTATAGGATAAATGAAATGTTTCACTTTCCTCTACTTTTTGGTATTATAAAATAGAACTTCACCTGCTATGGTCTAGATTAAATTTTCATTTCACTCTGTTCAAATATGTTACTGAACCTTGAAAAAGGGTGTGTTTGTTAAATAATAACAACCTGTCATATTGTACAGGCTAAATAAATAAAATTAATGAAGAGATTCTGTACATAGTAAAAAGTATATGTATTTTTAAAAGCCCACGAATTATAAAGAAAAAAGAGCATTCTGTGTAATACACTTAGTGTATTTTTTCACTAAAATTTCTCATCAGAATAGCACTGTAGTCATCTGAATGAATATTGGCATAAAATAAATAAATGAAAAAAAAATAAGTATAACTAGATAGACAATAGATTAGATAGATAGATCAATAGATAAATGATAGATTAGATAAACAGATAAATGACAGAATAGATAGGAAAAAGATAATAGAAAGAAAAAGGAAGGAAGGAAAAAAGAAAGAGAAAGAACAAAAGAATGAAAGACAGAAAGACAAGGAAAAAGAAAGGAAGAAAAAGGAAAATAAGGAAAGAAAGAAAAGGAAGGAAAGAAAGAAGAAAGAAAGAGAAAGAAAGAAGAATGAACAAAAGGAAGAAAGAAAGAAATAGAAAGAAAGAAGAAAGAAAGAAAGAAAGAAATAAGGAAGGAAGGAAGGAAAGAAAAAGAAAGAAAGAAAGGTAAACAGTAGAGTAATAAATTCTATCTACTGGTTTTGTATCTGTGCTATCTATTCAGGCCAACCCATCCTGTAATTTTTAATGACAGATATTTAATCTCTATATTATTCCCACAGACTTTTCTAGACTATCATCCCAGCTCTAGTTCTTTCTCCAAATCTCCTCTTGTATTTGTGTCTTTGCAAACATCTCCGAACCTTGGAAACAGTTTCCTTTTCTCTGCTGAGCTGGTTGATAGAAGGATTCCCTGTCTGTTTTTCTTTCTCTGGAGAAAATTCTTCTAGGCTTTGCCTGGGGCTTTGATCCCCAACTCTTCTTTGGCCCTTTGAGTACACCTAAATGTTGCTGTAGTCTCTCCATTATATCATTTGAATCCTACAGTCCATCATCCTCTCAAAAGACCAAGTCTGTCTTGACTTCACCTGCAGCTCTAATGTCTGTCCATCCATCCTTTCCAGGCCAGTACCCTTCTCAGCTTCTCATTGGCCTTTCAGCCAAAAGTGAGGAAGGCTTCAGCAATGCCCTGAGGCCAGCAGTTGGCAATGCACAGACAATGCCAAGCAGCCTGAGTTCCCAAAATGTCTCCCTCTAACCTCTTGCAATGGGATTCAAACTTTGAACTGAATCTTCCAGAATGAATCCTATTCTAGAGTCTTTCTCTGGGATCTCTAATCCTTAGTTCCTGCTCCACCCTCAGGAGCCTCAGTACCTCCTGTGCTTTCTCCTCAAAGGAACATTTAGCTCTTGGATTTACCAACACTCTTTTCTTTTTATTCTATGTCTATACTTGTGATTTTTCATTGATTATTGACTTAGAGCCATGGATCAATGAAATAGAATTTAAATTAATATAATATTTGCTATTTATTAAACCAGGTCAGATAGAATTCTTTCAATATACCTAAACCACTCTCTGCTAAAATATAGCTGGTCATTTTCTATTCCAAGTAACAACCAGTCTTTTAATAAATTATATAATATCAGGAGGGTGAGCTAATTGCAAAATGTGTCAAACTTCACCTCTGCCATGTAATCTTTAATCCAACAAATAATCTTGAGGATTGTCTAGACAGATGTGCCTATTGTCCCATTTTAGGTATATCAAATACCCACCTAGTCTATGTCACATTTATAGAACTATATACTTCTATTAACCATGCTCCTATTTAAAGAATTTTTGGTTCATTTTACATTCTCTTTAAATTTACAATCTAAGAAAAATATATAAAAATATGGCATGCACATATATGCATGTGCTTCTGTATGTGTGCATGTGGACTTTTCTTCTAGAACTTATAAGACAAAACTACAAGTTTACAATAGTTTAGCCTTCAACTGTGCTTTAGCAATCTAAAGGGAATTATCCTATTATCACATTCATTTAGAACTCCACTTTATATTTCTTCTAATATGGCTTTAAAAATGGTCTGATACAAGGGTGCCTCCCATCCTGGACATATGTCATGTGGATACAACTCAGTCTCCACGAGATTGGACAGTGTTAGTTCATTCTCAAATCCCAGATCCCAGACGTAGAACTGAAACAACCCCCTGCAACAACACAAGGAACTAAGCTCCTTTGGGAGAAATACTTGTGCCAGTGTTAATATGACAACGAGGACAGCGAGGAAATGACAACTTGACCAGGAGGTCCTATCACATCACCTAACACTAAGTGGAAATCAGAAGATGCATCGTCCTTTGAACTATGAAAAATAAGAGCACTAACAACAGAAAACTGACTTTGACAACCGTGACTGGGCAGAACGTACCTTGAGACCATTAAGGAAAACCCTACTCTAGGCTATAGCCCAGGTCTCTTACAAAAATCAAGATTTCTTAGTATAGAGGCCCAATTCTGACAAGAGAGACTGAGCAGAACCTTTGGAACCATCATTTCCTAGACTTCGGCTTAGGGAATGAGCAAAAACATGGAGCACATGACAGAAAACTGAACAGTACCTCTAGAACCTTAAAGAATCTATTCTAGGCCTTATCCTAGGACCTGCACAAATACCAAGGTTGCTTGCTACCGCAGCCTTATTTTCTCATCCACAACCGAGAGAAAAGGTTCCTGACACAGACAACATTGGTAGCCCTAGAACTTTGATAAGATCACACAATGCTACATCATCTGAGCCAATTTCAATAAGATCCTTTTTCTTTGCCACAGGGAAATGGGTTCATAGAAAATGACTGCAAGGTGTACTCAAAGTTATGCTCTCCTTCACATAATTGATTCCACATATATTCACATTCTTGATTCCCTATAGTTTATTTATTTATTTATTTATTTATTGGTTTAGGCGGTACTCTAAGTATTCTTATAATAATCAGAATTAAAAAACCCTAGGAACATTGAATAATTTAAATGTTTTACAGAGTATTATCACAATAAGTTATTTATTAAATTGATATTAAATTAATTTAATTAATTAAGTGAATAAGTACTTATTTAAAGAATATGAAATATAATAATTCTATAAAATATGTTCATGTTAAAATATCTTTACTATCAATGGATACATATTCAGAATATTATTGTATAAATGGTATAATGTAAATTGTAATTTTTATTTGATCAAATTTTATATTTCCATTGTCATGGAAAATAGTCTTAGTAACTTAACATTTAAATAGTCAGTAGCAAATCATTTTCGTAATAATTAATCCTTAAACTGCTAATTGGCAACAGATATGTGTGTTAATTGATACAAATAGCATGGCATCTTATATATTAAATGTCAAGTGTGTGTTTATCACAATTAAAACTTACTAATAAATGAATTACATATATAGGCCAATTCATGCCATGTCAACGATGTTAGATTTTTATCAGCATGTCAGTTTAAATTAATATATTATTTTATTGTTAAGCATTGAATAATTTAGGTTATTCATTTTATTATTAATATTTATACTAATGCTAATTTGCTATAGTAGAGTGAATATACTTTATTCCTGTAGTAGATTATAAAATTACAAAAACTGCTAGACACTTTTTAATGTGCATGTCTCTGAAAGAAGTATAAAAATAAATAATAAAAATAAAATGACAGAGAATAGACATAGAAAGTCTAATCCATGGGCCTGAGCAATAGTGCAGTGGAAGGGCATTTGCCTGCACAAGGCTGACCCAGGTTGGACCACATTTAATTCCCCGACATTCTGTATGGTCCCCCAAGCCAAGAGTGATTTCTGAGTGCATAGACAGGAGTAACCACTGAGTGTCACCAGATGTGACCCCAAATGCAAAAATAAACAACAAAACCCAAAAACAAACAAACAAGAAAGTCTAATCCAGTAATTTCTTATATATAAAATTAGAATTTAATTACACAATACATTTTAAGAAATAGGAAACATTTATAGCAGCATATGTTGGTTTATTATTGTTCACTCAGTGCTTTGGGGGGTTCAATTTTTCTGTTGTTGATTTTACACTTTAAATAATTTGACTACCCTATGGTTAAGTTTTTTGATATTCTGGTGTTTCTTGTTCCTGTTCAAATCTTCAGTTAATTCCTTAGAGGGACATATTCTCATTTATGCTTATGTAGACTGCAACTCAAGGCAAATGCCATATGCCATTAACTCAAATGACATATTGAGTTAATCTGACATTATTGTGCTATTATACCTACACTCCTTAAAGAATATCATGATACATATCTTGCTGGAACCTTTTCAAGGGCCCTAAAGAATATGCAAACGAAATTATAGAGAAGTCGAGATGAGTAGACAAAGAAATAATTTAAAATCGAGTAAATGTAGATGAAGAAAACACTTAAAAAGGAGAAATTATGAAGGAAAATAAGGCAAAGAATTCTATCGTGGAAACCATCTGAGTAAATAATTTTATAGATGAAGAAAAACAGATCTCACACTAATAGAGATTGAGTTATATTACGTATTTACCTATTTTGGTTTGGAGCTACATTCAGCAGTGCTCTGCACTCAGGGATCACTCTTGCTCAGGGGACCATATGGGATGCCAGAAATTAAAACCCTGGTCAGCTGTGTACATCGCAAATATCATACCTGCTATGCATTACTTTTACCCAGAGATCAAGTCATATTAGCCTCAGATTGTTATTTGATGATCCTTTTTGAAAGCTGTTAAGTTAACTTCATTTTTAGACAAAAACTTAAATTTGGAAAGAAATCAATTGTACTAAACCAGTTTACATTAATTATATTATTTCTTATATAAGCAGAATTTTGCTTCGTAGTTATTGAGTATTTAAATAATTATAAAATGACAACTATTTAGTTTTCCAAGATATGAAACTAACTCATGTGAAAAAATATTCTTAGTTGAAAGATCTTTCCGGGGCCTGGGAGATAGCATGGAGGTAAGGCGTTTGCTTTTCATGCAAAAGGTCATCGGTTCGAATTCCGGTGCCCCATATGGTCCCCCTTGCCTGCCAGGAGCAATTTCTGAGCATGGAGCCAGGAGTAACCCCTGAGCCCCTGAGCACTGCCGGGTGTGAGCCCACCCCCCCAAAAAAAGAAAGATCTTTCCAAATTATCCTTTCTGTTTGAATACACATAACAAATATAGCTTTCTGTTTTTTGTTAAATATTAAAAATAGGTTAATATAAGTCAGAGGGAGAGAGAAAGACACATAATAGTGTCACTTATATATGGGTTTTAAGAAAAATAAAAGACATTATTGTAATAATGCCCAGAGGCATTAGAGATGAGAGCTGGAAGGACTGACCTTCGGTGTGAAGCTCACCACAAAGAGCAGTGAGTGCAGTTAGAGAAGTAGAATGTGTGTCTTGAATACAGGCAGGGGTTTGAGGGAGGAGGGACATTGAGGAAAGGTTGTTCTGATGAAGTGGGGTGTTCTTTTTATGACTGAAACCCAACCAAAAGCATATTTGTAATCATAATGCTTAAATAAATATATTATTAAAAAATAAGGGGCCTGGGAGATAGCATGGAGGTAAGGCGTTTGCCTTTCATGCAAAAGGTCATCGGTTCGAATCCCGGTGCCCCATATCGTCCCCCGTGCCTGCCAGGAGCAATTTCTGAGCATGGAACCAGGAGTAATCCCTGAGCACTGCTGGGTGTGACCCAAAAACCAAAAAAAAAAGCATAAATAAATAAATAAATAGATTTATAAAATTTTTAAATAAAGTTTATGTAATGGTTATTTTAAAACATATGCAAAATATCAATTATAAATTAGAAAAATAGCTTAAATTTATTTGTTCAAATAAAAGTTAAAATTATTTTTACACAAATTTATGAAAAAGAAAATTATTACACATTATAAATGTATATAATGAATAACTAGGTACTTAAAATGAAAGGTGCACTAAGTGACTGGAATATAAAAAAAATCAGTTTTGAAATGAATGGTTAAAATAGAACTGCAGCAATTTGTTTCATAGGTTGAGACACCCTGTATCTCTTAGGTAAGTGAAATTTTCTTTCTAATTTTTCCAAAGTTTGCTTTGTGCCTATGCACAAAAAAAAAAAAAAGAGCCAGGGGTCGGAGAGGAGATAGGGTGTTTGCCTTGCATGCAGGCCAGTGGTTCAAATCCCAGCATCTCATATGGTTTCCCAAGCCTGCCAGGAGTGATTTCTGAGAGTAGAGCCAGGACTAATGCCTGAGCACTGCCGGATGTGACCTTTCACCCCCCAAAAAAGAGCCACATCTGCTCCTCCCCTATTTTTCTTTTCTTTTATCTTGTAATTTTATTTATATTCTAGATAGGGGCTCCAGCCTTTTTTTATAGAACCTTAGAACTTGAAGCATTTTATTCTACCTCACATTTCTGTGTCTTCCTACAAATTGAGAAAAGAATAAGAAAGAAAAAGTGGATTGCACCCAGGAGCCAAGCTGTCTCAGGAGCATTGAGTGTGTGTGTGTGGGTGGGGGGGGTCATATCTAAATATCAAAGCCAAAGTTAACGAAAATAGAATCAAGAAACCCAAACTACAGCAAACTCTACACAAAGGGAACCTCTTACCTCTTACACTAGGGTGGAAGTATTGAATGTATACTGAGAACAGTGGTGGAGGGAGTTCAACACTGGTGGTGGGAAATGCTCTAATTCACTGTCACTATGTACCTGAAGTACAATTTGTGAAAGTCCTGTAACTCACAATGGCCTCAATAAAAAAAAATATTAAAAAAAAAGAAAAATGTCTTCTCAACAACTTTCAGAGACAAAAGAGATTAGGCCTGGATGTTACAGCCAACCTCATGAATCTCACCACAAGGAGATATGAGTTTAGTTAGAGAAGTAACTACATTGTGAACTATCCTAACAATGAGACTATATGAGGAAGATAGAAATTCTGTCTAGAGTACAGGTAGGGGAGGGAAGGAGGGATATTTGGGTCACTGGTGATGGGAATGTTACACTGGTGATGGGGGCGGTGTCATCTTATATGACTGAAATCCAACCACAATCATGTTTGTAACCAAGGTGTTTAAATAAAAAATACTAAAAAAAAAAGAACTATAGGGTACATATCACTTTTTGGGATCACACCTGCAGTACTCAGGCTTATCTATTTTCTTTGGTCTATGCTCAGGGATCACTATGCTTGCCAGGGACAATTACAAAAAGATAGTTTTATCATTATTACTATTATTATTACTACTACTGCTACTACTACTACTACTACTACCACTACTATTTTGGTTTTGTGCCACAAAGGGACTACTCCTGGCTCTGTGCTCAGAAATCATTTCTGGTAAACTCAAGGTATGATATGGGATGTGGGTACCAAACCACGTAGGATGCATGCAAGGCAAATTCCTTTCCCACTGTACTATGTCTCCAGCCTCCCAAACATGTCCCAATTTTAATAAAAAAATGCAAGTATGCACTTTTCTAAAAAAATAATAATAAACTAATTTAATATAAACATGGATATATGCATATTTTAGTGTAACTTTATTTAATTCTATATATTAAAAATTCCCTTATGTAATATCTTTAGTTGTATTTGTTCCCATGTATGACTGAATTATATTTTATTTTAGCCAAAATAGGGAATTAAATTAAGCTAAATTTTAATAATACAATTGCAGATATTATGCAGAAATTATGCATAATAATGCTGCTGTCCCATTAATCATGAAATAAAATGTGCATAAATTATGATTTATTAACTAAAAATGCTATTTTACATCTGTTCTATGATATAAGGACTAATCCTGTATGCAATACATTATAACTCTTACACTAACAATGAATTAAAATTAAAATTAAACAGCATAATGAGGCATGGAGTTAAAAAATGACCTTATTTTACATGTGATGTATTTCCAAAATATCGCTAAATTTTGTACATATTTATCTAAAAAAATAAATCATTTTCTACATTTATTTTAAAAAGCCTGAAATAATTTAGTAAGTAATACATTTCTTATTAAAAATCATCCACATAGGTTAAATGCTTCTTTTTTTAGGAATCACTGTAGCTGTACATGTATGCAAGGTATTTTGCAGTATCTGAAAATTTAATTTAGGTTTGATTTTACTTTTAAAAGTTCAAATTTTGCATGTGAATAGAATTGTTTTATATATACAGGTTTAGAGCTGTTTTTAATGCTTTAAAATTAATGCTTGATTATATTATAAGCTTATTTTAATAGAAGAAAGGTTCAAAAGTCGATAAAATAGAATCATCTATTTCAGAGTAAGCCATTTCTTTGCTGCTACTAAACTATTTTAAAGATTATTAACTAAGTATTCATATATTAACTAAGTATTTAAGCTAAAATCATATGCATTATATATTAAAATTAAATTTATTAAATGTATTGCTTGTATAGTAAGGTGTTTTTATTTGGAGTGAAGACCAGTAGAAACATCTATTATATATTTTCACGATGTTTCAGTAATTTATCATTTAGAACCATGACTACTAAGAGATTTCACTTGAAAAGTCATCTTAGCAATTCATATGCCTCATAAGAAAAACCTTGGTAATACATAAGAATTCATAAGAAGACACTGAATAAGAAGGAGGGGGAGTGAATTATGAGTTGTAAGCATGTAAATATAAGGCAATTGTAAAAGGAGAGGAGATGAATTATGTAGTATGTACTTGATGCCAAATTTAGTGGATATGTTGAGTATTTTAACAAGATGATCAAATATTTTTGTTTGGTAAAGTGAAACTTTTTTGTTTGTTTAGGGAGACTCAGGGAGGACTGGCAGTACTCAGGACTTATTCTGACTATGTTCTCAGGGATCATTCTTTGTGAGACTCAGACAACCATATGTGGTACCAGTGAATAAATTTGGTTGGGTCTCATGCAAGAAATAGGCTTTATCTTCAGGTCCCTAAGCCAAAATACTGTTGCATAAAAGTTATATTTTGAAAGTTCCTCATTTATATTTGTATTGCTGGAATGCAGTACAATATTTTCATTTATGTGCTCTTTGAAAAATTGCTCTTTGTATTGAGAACACCTTCCAAGATGAATGTCATCTTTTAGCTATGCATGAGATTAGATTGTGAATGAGGCGATGATAAAGAGGTGTCTAAATATCCTATGTACTTGTCATTTTAATTATGTAAAATCAGGGCCAAAGAGATAGCACAGTGGCACGACATTTGCCTTGCACAAAGCCAGCAGCTGATCCAGGATGGACAGTTCTTTGAATCCCAGCACCCATATGGTCCCCCATGCCTACCAGGATTGATTTCTGAGCTCAGAGCCAGGACTAATCCCTGAGCACCGTCGGATGTGAGACACCCACCCTCCCAACAAAATCCTCTAAAATTATCTTAAATTATTTTGGGGATTTTTTATATGAAGGATTTACATCTGTGATGAAGTAATGTTATTTGATGATGTTAGATATTACATTTTCGGTAGAAGACTATTCAAGAAACTTTACAACAAAATGCATTTGTCAACCAAGTACAATGGAATACAAAAATGTCTATCATTGATTAAAGTGAGGTACATTTTATTTATTTATTTATTTACTTACTTGTGTTTCTTTTGGGGATCACATCCAGCAGCTCTCAGCTCTCCTAGCTCTACACTCAGAAATTGCTCCTGGCAGGCTCGGAAGATCATATGGAATGCTGGGATTTGAATTACCATCCTTCTGCATGCAAGGCAAATGCCCTACCTCCGTGCTATCTCTTCGGCCCCATAAAGTGAAGTACATTTTAAAAGTTATTGATTTGAAAATAATTTTCCATTGTAAAATTGAAATAATTAATGTATAACAGAATAATATATTCTAAAACAAAGTTTTTTTTTTAACCTACAGTCCTATTTACATAGAGCATGTAACTTTGCTTTAAAATATGCGTGGAAATTCCATGAAGAAAAAAAACATTCAAATTTCTCTGGAGCTGCAGTTCACATTTAAACTATACTTAACAACCCCTAAATTACTAAATAAACAATCTGCCTTTATATCATACAAAACAACTATCATTTCTTAATGAGAGAAGGTTCTAATTATACCATTTCTTCACCACATGAAATAAATGTTCAGTTAGCACTTTATATTGAAGGCATATAGAAAACCTGTGGTTTGAAATCTGAAATAATGCATTGGGTTTCATTTGCTATTTTAATGTATTGTTTCTTCTGGTGAAAGCACAGGATACAAAGCATCAATACAGCCTTCATACTGAGCTAAGATTCATTCCATGCTCAAGTGATGGGCTCATCACTTTAACACAAGATTACAAACAGCTGATTATGCACTAGAGCAGTATGGACACCTTTAAAAAGCTTTTAAATGTTAGCCATGCTGTGCTGAAATGAGACAATTATAGATTTAAATGGATCTTAGTCCTAAGAAGAGAATTATGAATCTTTTGAAGAGTGAAAATCCCAAAATCTTCACAAGGAGGAAAAACGCAGAATTGAAATTTTCATGCTCATAAAGTACATAAATGCCTTTTAAAAATGGATCAGAATTAAAAATATTTAATATGTCATTTCTCAAAGAATCATTTCTCAAACAAATGCTTTCTCAAATTATAAAGTAGCTTAATAAAATATAAGCTTAATAGACTACATGTTCTTTTGAGAATGTTTTACTATTTTTGCCTTGAATGTTGAAGTTTACATTCCTGAATTTCATAGGTAAAGGACTATTGTTCGTGATTTATTCTGCTAGGGAAGACTCTAGGTTTTGATTTCTCAATAGTGCAGAATTGGTTTGCCTCTATACCCATAAATTTTCAGTGTTCCATTTTTTTTAGTCATGGTACTTAGGATTTTAAATATCTTGTTTTTAAAGTTTGCTACACTATTGACAATAGGGTTACACACATGCAATTTTCCAACCATCTTTTCTTGTTATTCCCATATAGTGCTTCATTGCTGGTTTGGGAAAGATGAACTTTAGGAACATTGTACATGAAACTGAAGCACATTCTTTAGAGCTGCTTTTAAATATGGTCATACCAGTGGTGGATGAATTCAATCCTCAAATTAACTAACATAGGGATCTATGTAGGATATTGAGATTTTTGGTAGGACTTCTGTTTTTTGTGAGGGAACTGTCCTAAGTTATCTTTCCTCTTTACTCAAATGATTTTCCTAGATTGTGTTATCTCTTTTTGTCCTTTCCGAATAAACATCCAGAATATATTTGTATATAGTGAGTCTATGAGACTCTATTAGTCATGTTAGGGATTTGTTTCCTAATGTTTCTTTTCTTGAATGCTCATTTAGAATTTTAATATTTAATAAAGTGTTTCTGAAAAAAATATCCTGAGAATTTAGGTGACCATAAAAGGTATAAAGCAAGTTTTGGGAATGAGAAAACATACGTAACTTCGGTATTTTTTTTTTCTAAACGAAAAGCTTCTGAGTAGCTGAGGAATTTTTGTGCGGCTTAGACAAAACCGGATTTCCATTAGGAAGTATATGGATAGGGTTATTGCAGTCAATCTAGTGGATAGGCAGAGAGAAGGTCTAGTACTTCCTTAGTCTGACTCACTTCCTGGTCAGCTACGAGAATTCTCAATGGACACAGGGGTTAGAATTGGTTAAGCAGAGATGCCAAAGAAAGGATGAGCAGGGCCATGGAAGGAAGGTTTGCAACACAAATGTGCCCTGACGGTCAGATTCAAAACTGGATAAGTCAGGAATGAAAGTGTGCCCAGGTACTAATTCAAAATAATTCAGCTAAACATTGAGTTTTAAACGTGGTTCTAAGTGTCCCAATTTGCTTGGTCAGAACCTCTCATCAGTTTCTCTTTAGCCAGATGACCCCATATCAGATCAGGTGACCAAGCACAGACCAGGCACCAAACAAGTTCCTGGGCTATTTTTTGTCCACTACAGGGGATGCTCCAGAGCAGAGAATTTTACTCCTGCTTGATTGATGTGCTCTTCTCCCTGTAATCCCCATGCCCGGATCGACCTTTGCCTACCTGTAAACCAATATACAGCCACCCACTGGGTTGGCGCAGAATCCTGACCATATTCCTGCACCTTGGCCACTCAGAAGGGACCAAGCCAGAGAAACACACATAGAAAAAAACACACTAAAATTCTTCTCAGGAGTTGAATTCTTGTTTCAGTGGCTGAGTTTAGCCTGCATCTATATGCAGAATATTTCTTTGTGACTCTGCATATGTTACAGCCTTATTTAAAAAAAAAAAAGGATTCTAGGAAAGAGATGCATATTGTAAAATTAGCTCCTTTTTAAAGTGCACTCTGTTCATGGTGGAATACTTTCCAAAGTCAAACATAGGTAAGTTAAATTATGGCCTAATGGAAGACAAATATCAACATCCTTTATATTTTATTTTTATATATAGTTTTCAATATTCTATAAGATGAAGTTCTCTTTTCTGGAGACCCCATAGGAGGTATACGCAGCATTAAAAATGTGTCACGTATCTGTCTCAATTTTCAAATATAATCCTTGTTACAAAAGAATAAAGAATAGTTTTTTTGATGAGTGCAAACCATCTTACTGATGATACTTTATGTCTTCTCAAATTTGAACCCCAATTCTGATAATAATGATTATGCCATTTAAGAAAATGTAGGTCTATAAATTCCAAGTGGTAATAGAAAATGTCGAAGAAATGCAAGTTTGATTCAAGACATTTTGAGCCTTTTTTAAATTAGACAGGAATATTGCTCCAAGAGTGAATGACCTGAACTTGCAGTGAAATTGGTGGCATTTTCAAGTTTTTTCTGAAGTAGATCAGAATAATGAACCTTCCATATGTTTTTTTTTTTTCATGATAACTGTACTTTAGTATCTTTTCTATATCCTCAAGTACCTGCTTTCACTTATCAGGATCACATATAGTGCCCTCAACCAAATGCTTTAATTTGATACTATTTTTTAAATACTAACAATATAAATAATCATTGAGGAAGTATCATGCCCAGAGTTTGCTCATAAGTAGGACATTATCTTGGTTATCATGTGGGAATTTGTGAGAGAACTGTTTTTATCATTTATTTCAATTTATTTAAAATTAAATAATGACAAATAAATTGAGTATATTCAGAATAACATTAAATTGGTTTGAATGGCTTCAATAACTCAGATTAAAGTGTATTTTGAAACTAAGTTTTTGGAAGTAAAACCATCTTTTCTTTGGATAATATAGCAGGTGATTGGCTTGCATGTGGCCAGTTCAGGTTCAATCCCCTGAATTTGTCAAAAGTAATTTCTGAGCAAAGCTAGGAGTAATCTGGGTGTGGTCTAAAAACCAAAATAAATAACAAATAAATATATAAGATAAAAATATACTAATTAACTAAAATATATTCTTGACTATGATCTTTAGTCATTTACTTTGTAGTTTTAAATTTATTTTAGAAAGAACTACAATTTTTTGAGGTTCCCTTTATATAATAGTATAAGTAGTAACCTTTTCAAAGACATTATCTTTTATGGTAACTCATGCTTCTTAAAATTTTATTACAATATCAATTTTCAGAAAGTGAAATTGGGAGTTAATGAGCTATTGAAGCAGGGAATTGTTTCCAGTTGGTGACAATTATGAGTAATATTGTCTTCAGAATTTGCATAAAAATTTTGTTTGCACATAAGTATTATTTAACCTTTGTTAGCTATGACGCATGCTAAATGGATGTTTATAAAACCTGCTACAATATTTTCCACAGAACCTGTGGCATTTTCTTTATTCCTAAGAGTGATTTCTTGGAATGCTCCAGTTGCAACAGGGAACTAGTAACACTTGAGTTTGAATTTTATTTTATATTATACTTATATGTAATCCCTAAATGCGTATTAGTTATATATTAGACTATAACAGGGATCCTCAAACTTTTTAAACAGGGGGCCAGTTCACTGTCCCTCAGATAGTTGGAGGCCAGACTATAGTAAAAATAAAAACTACGAACAAATTCCTATGCACACTGCATATATCTTATTTTGAAGTGAAGAAACAAAATGGTAACAAATACAGTATGTGGTCCACGGGCCGTAGTTTGAGGACCACTGTATAGTGGTATATAAGTACATAAGTATATATATAGTATATAAGAAACAAGCAAAATTTATTTGTTAGCCATTTTGAAATTTTGGAGCAATGTTTGAAGAGAAGTACTACTAAAAAATAAGTTCTACTATTTTTTCCTCAATATCAAATAATATTGAACATCTTTCATGTGTAAATGTGTCTTTCTTTCATTCTCTTTGGTGAAATATTTGTTTGAAGCACTTGTCAATTCTTTTGTATAATTATTTAAATTTTATTTGACAGTGCTTTAATAGATTATTGGCACAATTGATATGTATTGCTATGCATCTAATTTTAATGTGTCTTGATTTGTATCTTAAATAATGTCTCTAGCAGACAAATATCTAAAAATTTATAAAATTCACCAAAGATGTGTTTTCTTATGAATTATGGCTTTATTGATATATATCTAAGAAATTGTAACATTTTATATATTCAAGCTTTGAGATTTTAAGGTGAAAATTAATGTTGGGGTATTAAGCATGATATTTTACATATTTATGTCCAAAACTCAGTCATATTTATAGAAGCACTTTTCTCTGCATAATTGTTTTGTTATTGAAAATAAGTGTTATTTAAATTATTGAGTGCTGTCATTCATTTCAATGACCTACTTGTCCTTTTCTCTTCACTGTACTTCCCCAGATATAGAAAACTTGATGTTGTAACATAACTAGACTTTATTTTCTTGGTTTGTGTAATGAGTTGATAATGCATTCTTATTAATCTTTTATTGTCTCTAGCTAGTAGGGATATTCCTATTATAAAAGATTCCTGTTTGGGAGGAGGTTATGGCTGGCTCAATGCTCAGTAGGGACATTGGGGGAATTTAGGGACAAAATAATATATGAGGATGAGGAAAGAGCCAGAGATTAGCTGTAGCAACTATGTGGTAGGCTATTAACAGTTTAGTTATTGGATCTATTAACAAATATAAATAAATATAAATTTATGTCGGTTTTTGTGCCAGTCCTGAGGCATCTTAGGGGTCATTTCTAGCTCTGTGCTGAAGAGGAACCACTATGCTATCCAGGGGATTTGGGGACTTTAGTACAAACTAGAATGAACCTCATTGTAATGCAAGTGATCTACTTTTAATATCTCTCAGCACCCCATAAATAAAGTAGGTCATTTGAAAATATGTGAAAATTCCATGCATTTGAGTATCCATTCATATAATTATTAAAAATTGATTTACAAATATCAAGCCTATGAAAGTCAAGGTCAGACTTTTTTTGCCTTAAGATCTGGAAGCTTTTCAGTGTATCTGTATTATTTTCTATCCTAATTAGTGAATCTAAATCAATAAGATATATTCTCCTTTACATCTCTAAAAGATTTTAAGAACCTCTTTTTTGTGTGCTAGAAGAAATACTTAGATGAAGCATTTTGTAAAGTAGATACAGTTTGTATGTTATGAAACTAACACCCACTTCCATATGTTCTTGTTAATTAATTTTCAAAGTGTTAGTTTGCTGTCATGTAGACAAATCCATAAAAGAGCATAGACCACCACCCCCCAGAGATACTGACTAATGCACTACAGCAGATGGTCGCTGGGTCACTTCTTCTTCCATCTGGATTTTTACCTGACTGCAGTAGAAAACAGAACCACACCGTAACATCACATATTAACTTTTTTTGAAGAGTCACATCTGCCTCAGTTAGAACAGTATGTTGAAATATCTACAGTGATTTAAATGCTCAAGAAGGCAACAGAAATTCATACTCTACTACTGAACATTTTAAATTATTTTTATTGCTCTTGAAATTCATTCATTGTATTAACATGGGTCAACTGATAATAATCAGGTTTATTTCCTAATATAAACAGAAAAGTTACCTGGGATCATATTGCAAGTGAGACCTCATAAAATTCATGTGTTGAGCTATTTATAGAGGATTCAGATGAAAAAAGAGAGAAAATATAGAGACTTTGAGAAAATAACAGATAGTTGGTAATCTGCTTTAACATAGCAGTATGAAATGGCTTCATATGCCATGGTCACCACCTACAGATGAGCATTCAAAATTATTCTTAGAAAACATAAAAATAGCCTAGAAAACTGTTGATTTATGCATATACTTAACAACTGCAGGAACAAATGGATAACATGCACTCCTTCTGGACTTATACAGGCAAAATAGTTTATAAACCAATACTACTGCACATATCATTTGTTTAAATGTAACACGCAGGCTTCTACATATTAACTTGTAATTTTTTTCACAGAGAAACTGTACATAGATTTCTTTGTTATAATATTTTATGTTAATTTGTTGAGTTTGGTTGAATTTTATTCTTTAAAGTCCAATTCTTCATAATTGAAGAAGTTGACCATTAAGTTAATTTACACTTATTGGTAAGAAAAATGAAATCTCACAATGGAAAATATAAATGTAAAAATTAATCCTGACATGGATCAATAAATCAATTTTTCTAAAATTGAAACCCTTAAAATATATACAGTTCAACCATGAGAGAAAATACGTATTGACTACTCTACAGTTAGGCTAAGTGGAATAATGCAGACATTGAGAAATATAATATGTATTATTATTATCACTTATAGGCAGAATATTTAATAATATTAAACTAACAGAATTAATACATAATAATTAAATAAATTGTAGTAAGGTATAGGAATGGGAGAAGCAAAGAAATATGTGAAAGAGGTTACAAACTTTTAGATATTAGATAAGTGCTATTTGACTATCTAATGTATCATATAGTAAATATAGTTGGTAACACTGTTCTATTAATTTCTAGAAGAGTAGAAACTAAATATTGTTGCAAAATTTATAAAAATTACATATAAGGTTAATTATGTAAAAATAAGAAATGCATTGTTGATTTGATATTTTACTATAAAAAGTCTATAATCTAACTTATCCAATCTATTTAGAGATAAATATGAATGGAAATAAAGCTTTTCCAATATAATTACATATATTTAGTTTAATTTTAAATTGATTATATTATCTCATTTCTAGAATCTAGATCTATTGCCAAGCTCAATGATTTCATGAAAAATTATATTTACTCAGTTATACTGAACAATTTTGACTACTGTTATAAATATGCATCGAATATATTTAGAAAAGTTGCATCTATCTTATAATAAAATCAGATGCATTAGACTTGTTATTTGGAGTTGTAAAATAACCTGTAGAAGACCTTTCCCCATTAGCAAACATAGGGATTTGAAAAGTGTGTTATACTTCCAAAACATGAGATTCAGCTTTTGCTTTCAAGTGGTTTGGTCTTATTTTCTGGAATTAAAGCACAAGACTTTTTGCCTCTAAAATGTTCATACTTTTCCTGTAATTATTTAAGGTTTCAGTGATGTTTTACATTAAGAGTTCTATGTAAAATTGCTATGGTAAAAATAACTAAATTTCTGTATCACCTAATCAGGGTTATGTGGTTCAATATTACTGAGGAAGACCTAAAAACAAAAATGCCAATTTCAATACTATTTTACTCTTCAAGCAAGAATCCGCTACTCACATTCAAAAGATGGTCATAATTATTTTGAAAGTTATGTTGTAGTCAAATGCCTACAGCTGATGCTCAGAAAAGACTGACTAACATATTTAGAATAAAAAAATAATGTTTTAACAATTTTTTTTCTATGAGCTTTTGGGAAATAACTAACTTCATAATACATATAAACAGCACGACAATAATGTTTATGTAAGCCCTCTTAGATTAGGAATTGACAATAGCCTAATAAACAAAGCGTAAAAACAACAGATTTTTAATTTTGTGATATAACCTCAGAAGGATAGCTTGCAGAATAAAGTTTGAAAGTCAAACTTTAAAGTGTTAAATTCAACAAGTCAGCAAGGTCTACATTTTATAATAAATTCACAGGCTATATTACTGAAATTATTTCAGGATGTTTGTTTTCTTCACAGATTAATAATTTTATAGAATATTTCTTTAAAACTACTCCATAAATTGTTTCTAAGAGACATGTATGCTGATGTAGAATAACATAATATTTTACACACAGGGACTATTCTAATAATTTCTTTTTATATTTTTTTTGCTCTTAAATTTTTTTTTCTTTTACTCCTCCTACATCCAAGTTACACATCTAAAAAATGATGTACATTTGCATTCTGGAGTTGAATCTAGAACCTCAGACATGCAAACAAGACAAATGTTCTACCTTCGTGCTGCAGCCTAATCCTTGCAT
Organism: Crocidura indochinensis; assembly: GCA_004027635.1. Classification (NCBI taxonomy): domain Eukaryota; kingdom Metazoa; phylum Chordata; class Mammalia; order Eulipotyphla; family Soricidae; genus Crocidura; species Crocidura indochinensis. Next base: position 50,631 of record PVKC010000787.1, read on the forward strand.
AGATCTTACTAATGGAGAGAAAAAAGTTTCCAATAAGGCCATAGTAGAGCCTAGAATATGCAGTTCCTTGTTAAACTCTGTCACCTTAGTCTCTTACTATCAATTTGTTTAATTTTTTTTTTTTTTTTTTTGGTTTTTGGGTCACACCCGGCAGTGCTCAGGGGCTCAGGGGTTACTCCTGGCTCCATGCTCAGAAATTGTTCCTGGCAGGCACAGGGGACCATATGGGACACCGGGATTCGAAGCGATGATCTTTTGCATGAAAGGCAAACGCCTTACCTCCATGCTATCTCCCGGGCCCCAATTTGTTTAATTTTTAATTTTATTGAAGCTATTGTGATCTACAGAGTCCTTCATAGTTGAGTTTCAGATATACAATGAGCCCCACAACCAGTGTCAACCTTCCTCCACCAATGGACCCAGAGTGCATCCTATACCACCACTTTTTGCCATCTGACCTGCCAAAATAACAGGCCCCTTTAAGTTTAGGTTGTTAAAGTTTAGGTCTTTTCAATCTATTGTCATTGACTTTGACTTGGGTATTTAATTCTGTTCACATTTATGTTTCCCTCCAATATATCCAAGACCACTTGGCTCCTGGCCTCCTTTATTCCTTTCTTCATAGCTCTATAGAAAAATGTGGGAATATGTGGTAACTAAAGTAATTTGTGTCCCAAGATTCTATGAAGAAGGTGAGAGTCCTGATTTAAAAGATAAGAGATTAAAAAAATATAAGAACGTGAGTGTTTGGGCCTAATCAGTGACGCAAGGGGTAAGGCATCTACCTTGCCCTTGCTAGCCTAGGAGTTCGATCACCTGGAGTCCCAGAGAGTCTCCTAAGCCAGGAGCGATTTCTGAGTGCATAGCCAGAAGTAACCCCTGAACGTCACCGGGTGTAGCCTAAAATCACCCCCCCAACAAAAAAAATGGAAGAAAATTTTAAAAAAGTGAATGTGTATCAGTTCTGTTTTGCTTTGTTTTGTTTTGTTTTGCATAAGCACAGCAAAATATGAGGAAAATAGAAAGAAAAAAACCTTTGGTCTAAAATCAGGGAGACTTTACCCATAAAACATCCTGATATAAGACCAACTACAGATTCCAGGAATATTAGATTCTCTAACCCCGAAGTTTTTCTCTGTAGTCCCTGTAAAATCTCTTCACAATCACTGTTGTCACAATCAGGTTTCTGTTAGAGATCCTGGTTTTCGTACAGAGCAAGTTAATGCCTGAACAGCATTAGGACCTTCCCTGATAGAAGTCTGATTCCTGGTGCTGGTGTAGAAAACCGTGTTGCTTTTATAGATGGGATCCAAGGATCGAGAATGAATGGCCAATGTCAAATCTACTGAAGCCTAAGCCAAGTCACTATGACAAGTATTCATGGAGTGAGAAAGAATTCTAATACTTAGGGCCCGGAGAGATGGCACAGCGGCATTTGCCTTGCAAGCAGCAGATCCAGGACCAAAGGTGGTTGGTTCGAATCCCGGTGTCTCATATGGTCCCCTGTGCCTGCCAGGAGTGCCAGGAACTATTTCTGAGCAGACAGCCAGGAGTAACCCCTGAGCACCGCCAGGTGTGGTCCTAAAACAAAAACAAAAATTCTAATACTTGATTTCTTAATTGCCTTTTATCTTTCAACAAATTATCAGAAAGTTAACCCAAAATAATTTACATAAAAATATCTGGTTAACTCTAAAATGTTGTTCTTTTCTTATTTCTTTATCTGATTCTGTTACAGGAATTACTGTTTTATTAGAAAAATACATTTCAGTTATTGTCATCAAATTGATCAAGTATGTTGAGTAATGGAGTAATGAAAACAGTTGGAAATCTGAATAGTATCTTTCCTGTGTTACTTAGTAAGTGAATTTATCTAGGCTGTTTATAATTTGCTTTCCAATTGTTTTGATTTGCATACTTATTTGTTTAAGAAAGGGTAAGGTGGCCTCTAGTGGCACAGAAAGAAACATTGAAGCTTTAATTTTGAAGCAAAAATTTAAAAACTATTTTTGTAAAAAATAAATGCATAAACTATTCAAGTTGCTCATGGTATATCAACATAATTGAAATAACTATCCTCAGGGTATTTACGTACATAAAAATATTCACACAACAAATTTGTATATGCTCAATTTAAATATATCTAAAGAATATACTAGAGAACATGTTATAAGGTTTTTCATAATATTAATGATAAAATATGAGTTATTGATAAAAATAATATAAATAAAATAATTTAGGATATTCATGCTTTGTATGTTATCATTAAATAACATTTGTGAGCAATAAAAATTTAATATAATTCATATGAATGAATCGTGTGATAAGTTCTGTGCTCTTAACATAGAGCAAAAATTTTAAATTCATAACCAGATACATTTAGATGATAGTAATTCATAACAAAGGCAACTCTCATGAATTTAATTTTAAGTCAGATTTCAAATTATGCAGGCAGGTAAGGGTATGTAAACATTTGGGGTTCTTTCTCCTCTGACTAATGTAGTTAATTTATATCAAAGTTTTTTATAATGTCATGGAAAACTTTACCAATAGAATAAAAATAACTTATCAGTAAAATTTTAATGAAATTTAATGAGTTAGCTCTGAACACAATCAGGACTAATCTCTACACATACAACCCCCAAAATACTAAGGATGAGAAGCAGGAGCCTATGTGATTCTTGTATGTATATACAAAATGTGGTTTATTTGTCATTTTCTCTTTATTGCTTATCAGTCAATGGACACTAAAGTTGTTTTAATAATCTCCACATTGCAAAAAATTATAATGAGCATGCAGTGAGGTAGTGTTATGTCATATGTGTATGTATATATATGATTATATATATAGATTATATGTTATATATGTAATCATCTACAGTAATAACAGTAATTACCTCATTTGTTATGTTGGATAAAATATATACATATTGACCAATGCATCAACTTACATATGTATATATGATTATACCTATATATATTATACATAGGTATATATATGCATTTATATACACATATGTAATATAGTTATATGGATAATATTATACATATGTATATATTTTTCACAGTCCACTTTAAACTTATATCTACATGCAACTGAATTTAGAGTAAAGGGATAGAATATCTTCATCAATTACCCATAATCAGTTTAATAAATGAAAGATTATGTGTAATAGAAATTATATTGCACAAATATCTGACTTATTGGAGATATTTATTAGGTTGATTTATTTAAGCTAATGAAATCAAAATTCCTTGTTTTCAAGATTAGTTTCTTAGTATTAGTATGCAAAAGTGGTTAAAAATGAAACATATAGATGAGCTATTCAGAGCAGAATATTTAGTAGCCTGTGGTGATTTGGTCAGTATAATTTTCAAATCAGTTACCATTTAATATTGACACTCCTACTGAAACAAGTCCTGCTGGGAAATTTCTCTGCCTTAGCTACTGGTAGGTGTTCAAAGCTAACATTAATTAAATTATGTGGAGCTGAGTCAAAGTTAATTATATCTATCCAGTTGTTTATTAAATGTTCTTTAATTTCTCTTGACTGTAAGGAGAAATATAAGTAAGCTTACGAAAGTAAGCTAATATTGAATGTAATAAATTTGCTATTATAAATGTTAGAATAGTGTTATATATATTTAAATAAATGGACTCTAAAGAATGGTAAACAGGTATATATAGAAGTCGATGTTAGAAAGAGTGCAGAATTTCAGTAATATGAGGGAAAAAAGAAGAAACAGTACTCTTTCTCTGTGTAGGGGCATAGTACATGTGTAATTTTTTTTTTTTTTTGGTTTTTGGGCCACACCCGGTGACGCTCAGAGGTTACTCCTGGCTTGGGGACCATATGGGAAACAGGAGGATCGAACCACGATCCGTCCTAGGCTAGCGCAGGCAAGTCAGGCACCTTACCTCCAGCGCCACCGCCCGGACCCTATATGTGTAATTTTTAAATGTATTCCATTAGTAGTTGTGATGTATGTAATGTAGGTTGTGTTTTAAAAGCCTGTTTTTGTTTCTTTTAGAACTTAAAATATATAGTTTGCATGTTTTTATAAATGTCTAAAATCAAATTAAACTTTTTAAGGCTTTTTGTAATATTTGTTGAGTAATATTTAAATTTGTAAAGGATAATTTATATATTTTATATTAAAGGTGAAAATATCTGGGACTGAAGTGATAGCACAGTGGTATGGGTGATTACCTTGTATGTGGCTGATCCAAAATAGATTTTGGTTCAATCCCTGGCCTCACACATGGTCCCCCTAGCCACGAGCTACCCACGCACATCGCATGGTGTGGCCCCCCAAAAGAGAAAAATAATAGGATAAAGGTGAAAATATTGTAAGTTTTAAGCTCTTTAATAAGAAGAATGGTGAGCTTGGAGAGTGAGTATTGGTTAAGATTGAGTCTATTCTTTAATTATCAGAAGTGTTTCTTTTACAATATAATCATTCTATAGCAGGGTGTAGAGTGGCCTGAGTGACTGTACAGAGGACAGTGGGGAAGACTCTTACTTTTACATAGCCTGCCTGGGATTTAACTAAAAGGGATTTAACTCCCAGCATTCCATATAATTACCTGAGTTCTCCAGGAGTAATTCCTGAGCCAGGCCTATGCCTTAACCTCTTAGAACATGGCTCAAAGTACAACAAAAAATTATATAGAAAAATATGTTGATACATCCGTTATGTTTAGTGTTAAATATAACCTTCATAACTTTTGTAGTGTAGTAGAGGATTGCCATTGCAGCTAAAATTAGCACCTGTGTCATATTACATAAATATATTTGTTTTTCCTTTGGTGTTTGAAATAAGTCTAATAGCAAATGTGATTAGTATATCCTATTAATTCAGATTAGAGCTATAGGTCTCTATTACTGTGCATTGTATGTTGATAAAATCAAAGAGCATTCATTCTTTTTCTTCTCCCTAAAACCATACCCAATATTGAATTTTTTGCCCCTCCCCACATTCACAATACAGACCAGGCAAAGGGCCTGGTTTGAGGTGTATGTGGGGAGCATTTACTGTACCTCCTCCTCTTTCTATACAGTCAAGTGTAAAGAACACAGCCTGTGGTAAGCATTGGGAGGCCTTATCTTTTCTTCTTTTTTCTTTATTGATATTTATATATGTAAAATAAAACCTTCACCAGTGCAACATTCACATCACCAATATCACAAGTGTCCTTCCTCCCCACCTCACACTGCCTAAAATGGCTAAAAGGCACATGAAAAAATAATCCACATCACTAATCATAAGGGAGATGCAAATCTAAAGCAACTATTAGGTACCATCTCATGCCACAGAGAAGAATGAGAACAAGAAGTGCTGGCAGGAATGTGGAGAGAAAGGAACTTTTAGTCACGGTGGGAATACCGTCTAGTCCAACCTTTGTGGAAAGCGATATGGAGATTTCTCCAAAAGCTGGAAGTTGAGCTCCCATATGATCCAGCTATACCACTCCTAGGGATATATCCTAGGAACACAAAAATACAATACAAAAATCCCTTTCTCACACCTATATTCATTGCAGCACTGTTTACAATAGCCAGACTCTGGAAACAGCCTAGATGCCCCTCAATAGATGGATGGCTAAAGAAACTATGGTACATATATACAATGGAATATTATGCAACCGTCAGAAGAGATGAAGTCATGAAATTTTCCTATACATGGATATATATGAAATTTATTATGCTTAGTGAAATAAGTCATAGGGAGAGAGATAAACACAGAATGGTCTCACTCATCTATGGGTTTTGAGAAAAATGAAAAATATTTCTGTAATAATTCTCAGAGACAAAATAGAGGAGGACTGGAGGGTCCAGCTCCCGACATGAGCTCACCACAGGGATTGTTCAGTGCTGTCACATAAATAATTACACTGAGTACTGTCATAACAAAATGTGACTGAATGAGGGAAGTAAAAAGTCTGTCTGGACTTATGCTTATTTCACTTTTTTTTTTTACCCAACCCATCTATCCACTGATGAGTGATTCCATTTTTTCCTTATGTTAATTATTGTAAGACAACCATTAGCTTACAATGGAGAACATAAATCTTTTTTATATGTTTTACAACTTGAAAGAAATAAATGTAAAATTCTCTTATGTGTGCAGTATGTATGTATAGACAGCTTTCAACACTTGCTGTCTCTGATATTCCCATAGCCATGTCAAAATCTATATGGAAATAACTCCTTGAGGGTTAGATTTTCAAGTTTCTGATTGCAGTGAAACCTACTCACCATGTTTTCCAGGACCTGTGGGCCATTTGAATGTCTTCTTTAGAAAAACAATTAGTTCTTCTGCCTGTTTAAAACCTGGATGTTTCTCACTGAGTAGCCCATATATACATATATATGAATATACATGCAATTTTATATGTACACAATTTGGATTTGAATATTTTATATGTAATACTAAATATTATATAGAATATTAAATATTTCAAGTTCTGTAAGTTTTCTTCTTTTGTTTCTTTGGCTATGCAAAAGCTTTTAGGTTTGAGGTTTTGCTGATTTCTGTTTTTTGTTTATGGGTTTCACATTATCATTGAAAGTATCACCACAAAAACCAAACTTGAATGATTATTTCTGATATTGCTGATTCTTTTTTTTCAGTGCATGAGGGTTAGCCAATATGCAGGAGGCTTGGAAGACATTTCTCAGACCACTAAGCAGTGGTTCAATTTAAGGCTGAGGATATGATTGTGTTGGTGTCTTGTCATACTGGAAGAATCAGTCAGTTGTCCCAACAGTTCTGGGGCTCTCAAGAGCCATACCTGAAAGTGCTTGACAACTAGGTGGTGCTAGAAATAAAGCTGGGTCAGTTCCATGCTCCATGTGTGTCCTGACCACTGTACTGTTTTTTGAGGCAGGTTCCTACATGTTTTAAAGCCCCTCATTTCTCTGATTTTGCTCTATCACTTTCATAGGAGAGATAAATAAGGACAATGTAATCAAACAGATTCCGGGAATAATGCAATATAAATTTAAGTAAATATTGTGTTAACAATATTTTATGTTGTTTCAGTTAGGAGAGAGGTTTCTTCTTTATTGCAAAGTAATAATGATAATAATAGTAAAGATGCATAATCTCCATAGGAACAACACTTTGGAAAGTTCTGAATATGTTAAACTGCTCCATCAACCTGTGAATGAGTTAAAGTTAGAGATAAACAGGTCATGGTGCTTGAGGGGTCAGAGGAATGAGAACAAGGAATTAGAAGCCTCATTTTGGTTTTTGATGGAATGACAATGAGCATGGTCATGTGACTAATTGGTGTCTCTAGTACAGATCAGGGATTTTGCCAGCCCACAACTGCCAGTAAATTGCAATTAGTATATTATCAGAATGATTTGAGATGACTTGTTCTTCATCAGAAATCTGACTTTTAAAATAGGCAGAAACAACATTACCAATTATTAAATTTATGGCATATTTCTTTTTAATTTCCCCAAAGAAAGGTTCCCAAGATAGATCATAGAGCATGGAAATACTTAAAAATATCAAGCTAGTTGCTGAAAATAGTTGAAAAATTCACTCACTCTCTTCAGATTCCACTCAAAACTTATCATGAAGTACAAACAGCAACAGATAGTCTGTTCAGAAGCAACTATATGTTTTGTAATTTGACATAAATTTGTCGTAAATTGACTTCTGGAATAGCTATATATAAACCAGTTCATCTCAGATAGTATTCTCTAATGTTTCAATGTATTCACTCTTGTATTGTTTTTTTTTCATAGAGTAGATAAAAAATAATGGATTTTTTCTTGATTTTATTTATTTTGGTCAGAAGCATTTGTCAAAATTCATTTTCCAAATCAAAAACAAAAAACTACACTGACAAGGTGTGAGTGATGACAATGATTCTACTAATGCAGTTGCCAAGTACACTAATTATCCTAATGATGATTCAGGCATCTGACAACAGCAGCCCCCAGGGACCAGATACAGTCGATCTACACAGCTGTGGAGTCCTCTCTCAGCTCATTTTGTTCTTTCCTGTCTCAGTTAAAAACTACATAATATTACTTTATTAGCATAAAATCATCATCATAGCTGAACTTACAGGCAGCTAAAATGTTGAAGGGTAATGGAGAAGGTTGCAAAAGGAGGTCTTGAATCCTGTCATTCATTTCTCCAATGTCTGACAGCATAATTTAGATCTATATATGTTTCCATCTAAAGTTTATTATGGTTTGTATTTTGAAGAAATAAGAATATTTACATCATCTATTTAGCCTATATCAATAAACAACCCAAAGGATAAAACTATTTAGAAAACATTTCTTGATCCTATTTTTGAAGTGTGCTAGCAAACTTTGTTTTTGAATTTTTCTTGTTGAATTCTCAAGTAGTAACCAAAAATGTCTTTCATAATTTTAAAATATACCTTGCAAGTAAAGTGTATTTATCTTACGAATAAAGATAGCAAAACTTTTGCTTGGGAAAAAATGCTGAATGGTTATTTCTTTGACATTCAATAATATTGTAAAAGCTTATATTTTTATTTCATGAAACTGTTCTTTGACTAGACTTTTTTCAAGAATGGTTCTAGAGTTCAGAGTTGACATTCACATGCAAATAGGTTATCTGTCATCATTTTATGGATGCAATCAGAAGGCAAAGTTGGGGTCAAAGATAAAAACTTATTCAAAGTCAATTATGCAGTAATTGCTACTTATTGGTATTACTTCTCTTCACTTCTGACGTTCCACTGGAGAATGTGTAGGTATCTGAAACAGTAGTTCAGAATCTTGTAACAGAGTAAGCAAATGAAAATGTGATCTCGCAACATATTTCTTGAGCAATACTTGAAAGAACAGCTTTCGCCAGCCAACGCATTTCAGATCATCTTTATTTGATTATTAGTTTTAATTCAGCTTTTGTGAAAAGTTGGTTTTACTTGAATAATTAAAGCAAATGTAAAAGAAACCAGAGCAGGCATATAAATCTGGATCCACAGCAATATAGATCATAAGACAGAATTAAACCTGAAGACGCTTGTTGAGAGAACAAGATTTTGTAGCCAGAGAATAAAAGTAAGGGAGAAGTTACAGAAAGCAAGTCCTCCATGGAGGTCTGTCAAGGACAGAGAGTTGGATGTGTAGTGAATTAGAGGAGTCATGAGAATATCATGAAAGACTCATGACAAAGATGATATGTTATAGAAGACCACCTAGAAAATATACTGTATCCATATATGTAGAAGGAGCAACAAGAGGAGAGAATAGGCTTATCTTGTATATGGAGCCAGATTCCAAAGATGTACCATGATTAGCATATGAGCTAATTGCACTTTTAGAATTGAGCAAGGCCGGAGCAGTGGCACAGAGCAGTAAACCGTCTGCCTTGCCTGCGCTAGTCTAGGACAGAACACTGTTGGATTCTCCTGGCATCCCATATGGTCCCCCAAGCCAGGAGCTATTTCTGAACGCATAGCCAGGAGTAACCTCTGAGCGTTACCTGTTGTGGCCCAAAAGTAACAAAAAAAAAA